>WNWK01005634.1:45000-50000 GCA_009830355.1 Cherax destructor
GAGGGTGGAAGCTGTGGTGACACGCAGGTGGGGAGGAGGGTGGAAGCTGTGGTGACACGCAGGTGGGGAGGAGGGTGGAAGATGTGGAAGATACGGGTGAAATGTCTGTCGTAAAGGAAAAAGGAAGTGGTTGATGGGCGACACGAAAGGAAACGTTCAGAATGGTATGAGGAGACAATTTAGAAAAGTAAGTTTATTTAGGTACAGGTCGAAATAATAATAATAATAATAATTAGTATAATAATTCATTTCAGCATGATACAATGTTTGTACAAAGGTGAATGACATTTAGGTGTGCATGCAGAGAGTTCCTTAATTAATATGCAGAGTATTTCGGGCAAATTTAAGACTAACTTAAAATTAATAAGGCAATGACAATCTGAGTAATTTTATACATACATACATACATATATAAGTATACATAATTATGCACATATGTATATAAGTTCAATTATCACATATAGTAACATATGTGCAAATTACCTAGGATAACCCCAAGAAAAAGTCCGACAAAGTGACTTATTTCCATTGGAGTTAAAACATTAATACGAGGAAAGGACACGACGGACTGACACAGTGGGAGATGGGCGAGTATGACACGCAGAAGTGAATAGAGTCAATGCATCCTAGTGTACGGTAATTAATTATGGTTTTGTTATTATAAATTAATAGAGGTTCTGAGAGCTCACACGCAGGACCTTGCCAAGGATGGCTCGCAAGGGGACTAGACCCAAGCTGCAGTTTGACCGCAGGACCAGACCCAACACTACAACCATTGTCTTAGCTCGGCCAATAAAAAAAAAGCTGGTGTCCTGGCTAGGTTCAGAGACTGTTTAAACTGACTGTGGGAAAGGAGCGCTGACTCTGTGGGAAAGGAGCGCTGACTCTGTGGGAAAGGAGCGCCGTCTAGTCTCCCTTCGTTTCCAAAGGCAGTGTGAGAGTAATTCCCTTTTTATAGCTACAGGAGCAGAGTTATCTTAGTGGTGTTTTGTTTTCAGTCTTCAGAATGTGAGCAGATTAGTTTACAGTGGACTCCGTGCTCATTCCGTGTGAGGTAGCGCAAACTAAACAAAAATAAAAATACAGAAGTCACAATGGGGCCGCCAGCAGCAACACCTTTTTTGACCAGGCAAGCACCAGACGAGCCTGGTCCAAGGCCGGGCTCTGGATATTTAAAAACTCTTGGAAGTCATCAAAGGTATATCAAAAGAGTCTTTGTTAGATCCCACTGACCATAGTTACATCACAAAAAAATATTAGTCATTTAATTTTGAGTAGGTTGCACTTGTGGACACATCCTGGGTTATCCTGGACTTTCCTGGGTTATCCGAGGTTAAATCTACATAATCTACCAATATTCTTTGCCCAAAGTATCTACTGAACTATTGCACACATTTATTGAACTGTATGGAATATGTATCTAACATTCTGAAAATAAACTTATCACAATAGAGTACATAAAAACTACTCTTAACAATGTAGCTTTTCCGATATTTATATACACTGATAAAATTTACCATGTTCCAATAACATGTTGACTTCATGAAGTTTTCTCACTTCAGTAATTAAATAATTAGAAAACTACGGCTTTACTTACCGGGAAGGAGCCTCGGCTCGATAAAATTATCATTATTATTATTATTATTATTATTATTATTATTATTATTATTATTATTTTTATTATTATTATTATTATTATTATTATTATTATTATTATTATTATTATTATTATTATTATTATTATTATTATTATTTTATTATTGTTAATATTTTTATTTTTATTATTATTATTATTAATTATATTGTTATTATAACCATTATTATTAATTTATACAGGGGAAGGGGTTACTACAAGCTGGCTCCCGGCACTTAAATCGCATCGCTCATAGAAGAAGAATTTTCACCCAATTCCCCTCCTACCTCCTATTATTATTATTAATATTATTATTATTATTATTATATTCATGGGAAGCGCTAAGCCTTTAGGGATCACACAGTGTCTAGGACACGGGGGATAATGAGGAATGATCCGAAGGGAAGAGTAAATGCGAATTCCTCGACTGAGCAGCAACAATGTCCAGCATAAAGGGCGCCCCACCTGAAAGACGCGAGCAGATGCTTCTATCATGCTCCCACACATGGTTAGAGGTGACGCGTAGGGAGTGATAGTGGGTGAAGTACACCAGGGGTACACACAACAAGGGGCGGGAAAACACATGGGTAACATAGTTGACGGGAGATTGACAAGTAGGGGAGGCAACACGAGGGAAAGGAGGGAGGGGAGAAAGGGGACACAAGAAGGGGTAGAAAAGGTTGTTTTGATGAAGGGAACACACTCGAGGGAAGAGCCTTTCCGTCAATACCTGTGGGAGAGGCAGGGAGCCAACATGTAATTTATTCCTAAAAAACAGGTGGAGTCTAGGGGTTAAGAAAGGAGTCATAGGGTTTGGGGAAAGTTTAAGTGGTGAGGGAATCATTGGGTTTGGGGAAAGTCGAAGGGGTTGGAGAGTTGAGAGGGTGGGGAGTAATGAGGGGGCGGGGGAGTTGAGGTGGGGAGTGACGAGAGGGCGGGGGTGATAAGAGGGTAGGGAAATGATACGGTGAGGGGTGACGAGGGACAGGGAGATGAACAGTATTCAGCAGACATATAATAAGTCTTGGGCCCCCGACACTGATTGTGTTTTCTCTAAGTATACTCACGGCACCCTTGTTTTTCATACGGATGTTTCATAGGTATGTTGGACCGTCTGCTGAGGCTTTTGCTTTCGTAGGGAGTAATTTCTGTGTGCAAGTTTGGGACAGTCCCTCTAGGATTTTCTAGGTGTAAATTATGATGAATCTTTCGCGCATGCGTTCCAAGGAGTACAGGTTAAACGTTCCCATTAATTAAGCTGCTTGACTTAGCTTATGCGTGCAGTGAAGGTTCTCTCTACATTCTCCAGATCTGCAATTTCGCCTGCATTGAATGGGGCTGTTAGAGTACAGGGGTATTCCGCAGGATCATCAGTGGGCATGGGATCCATCCTATCATTTCCCTCGCAGTTGAAATAATAAATTGTTTTCAAGAATTGGTTAGCTGCCTCTGTATGAATATGTCGACAACGTCATTTTTCCAATTGGTTTATTATGCTTCTTTCTACCTCACCAACCATTTTGGGTTGTAAACATTGAGCGGTGAAGGCTGAGCCTCCACCGCTCAATGTTTACAAGCGTAAACAAGCGTTACAAGCGTAGAGACCCAGTGGTCACTACGCTTTACACTTTATTAACCAACTCTCTCTTTAAGTAGCAGTTAAAAGTAACTGTCCGCAGTACAGTAGTAGGATTAGAAGTTTTGATAATAGTAATGGTAATAGAATTAACCTAGGTGGTTGCTGTAATAGCATTCCCCAGCTAATACACTGAGGGTACCGGGGATCGATCCCCAGTGTGGGTAAAAGCGTTGGGGCTTGTTTCTTTACACTTGCTGCCCTTGTCCACCTAGCAGCAAGTAGGTACTTGGGTGTTAGTCGACTGTTGTGGGTCACATCCTGGGAGGAAGCGACCGATGGACCCCCATGGAAATAAGACAGACAGTCCCCGATGACGCACTGACGTTATTGAGTTAACCTTGATTATTAACCCTCCGGGTTAATAATTCGATCAAAATCATTATCATCATCACCATCAACTCCATCTTCTTCTTTTCTTCTTCTTCTTCTTCTTCTTCTTCTTCTTCTTCTTCTTCTTCTTCTTCTTCTTCTTCTTATTATTATTATTATTATTATTATTATTATTATTATTATTGTTATTATTTTCTGCTATTTTATTTTCCAATAGTCGTAGAAATTACAGCAACAACTGTAGTATTTTATTATATGAAAAACTAATTATTTCTAGCTAGCAATAATCCTATGATTCTGGTCTTGAAATGTTGTTGTCAAACTATGTCCTTCAAAACAACAAACATTTCTAAATAAATAATAAACTAATATTTTATGGACGATTTGAAAGTTCACAAATATTATTTTTTTACAAAACTTTGTTAAAAACTATAAGACGATTGAATGAATTTTTTCGTAACATACTGCATGAATTCGTGAGCGTACGAACGTTCATATATCCGCTACGTTGTTGTTATAAAAGTGTTTATGATTTGTGTTGTAATAATAGTTTAGTTGTGTTTGCGGTCATGTTTTTATTTGTTTAGTGTTCATTTTACGAACTTCAAGTCACTTTGCATTTCAGAGCGACACAGTCTCATGAGGTTGACATTCATGAAATACGCGAGATTTAATCAAAATACACTTGCATGAAAATTTATGGAAAATTCATGATGTCTAAAGAATTGAAGTCTGGGAATTGACTCTCACAAACACGTACAGATCACCATTACATGAATGGTACAGAGTACCGACAAGCTGTTGAATAAGACTCGTGTGCAACACTTACCTGTCTATGTTACGATGATGTTCCGCCAACAAGTGGCTCTCCCAATACAGTGCAGAAATTATGTATTGGAAACATTAAAAGATGAGGTAATTAGTCCCTCAGATTTGATGAAAGGTGTTCAAACCCTTAGCCTTTATCAATCTGAAGCAGAGGCAGGAGGATGGACACTCATGTGTTGGACCCAGCAGAGAGGTGCAGCAGTTGAAGGCAATGTCACAGGAGGGCTAAGGCTTAGGAAATGGAACCCAATAGGTAGACCTCATCTTTCAATTACTCCAGTACATAATCTGTGTATACGACGTATTTTAGAAATCATAACACTAGTCTCGGAGGAGCTATAACTCCTCCGAGACTAGTGTCGGAGCGACTATGAATGACCTACATCAAAGCAAATAATATTACAGCTTGAAGAGACGAGAGAAAAGAAACACATGAGTACTCTGTGCAAGATGCCCATAGGACTTAAAAAGGACAAGCAGAGGCAGACTTTTACTCAATAGGTGTCTCAGAACAGCAAATGATGCACGCAAGAAGGCCTAAACACGTTGAGCAGATGGGTGGTAAACAGC
>WNWK01005634.1:55000-117192 GCA_009830355.1 Cherax destructor
TTCTTCAAAACTAACTTCTGAATGTTCGTATTAAAATGCTGTATTGAGACTTGCTCAAAGAGTTAATTCACTCTTTTTGTTTTTTTTAAAACACGAACAACAAAAACGTTTACAGAACAATACTGAAACATAAGTTTTCCCCATTGAAAATTACTTCAAAACTTAAGGCGTAAATACATGATAGAGAGAGGTGTCTCTTAGTGTATAGACGCAGAGAGTTTACTCTTATAATTCTTATTGAGATTAAAGGGTCACAAAACATTGCAAAATTGAAACGGCTTAGAAACGATTACCCTGTTGCAACGTGCATCAAGTATTAGGGTATTGAAGCTTTCATAAAGGATTTGTGCTCGGAAACGTTTACATAAAAATAATTCATTGCTATATTTGTATACTATATTACAACGTTCATAAAACTTGAGTAGAGAGAATGTCTTAGTTCCGATCAGAAACAAAGCCAAATGTGAGATTTTTTCCTGAAACCATTCCTAGATAGGCACCAGGTAGAGTGGCAGGTAAATACCATGTAGAGTGGCAGGTAAATACCAGGTAGAGTGGCAGGTAGACTCCACATAAAGTAGCAAATGTTTATCATACCTCCACAGATTTGTGGACATTAGCGGTGTGCTGATCCCTTACTGTACATGATAGTTACACTAAGGGAACAAAAGATAGCTTTGTTTTCCTGTCATAGCTGGTCCTTGTCGGTTTAGCGCTTTATTATTTGATTTCCTGTCATTTTCCATCGTATTGAATGGGCTACATGCGTTAAGCTGTAGGTTGAGTAACTATGAGAGTTTCAGAGGTTTCGTTCCAGCAGAGCTGAAGACGCTATTATGAAGGAGTTATCACGGAGAGAGGGAAGGAGGGAGGGGAAAGGGAGTGGATGGGAAATGAGAGGATTTGATTCAAGATTTAGTAAACAAGGGATGGAAGACCAACACATGGGAAAGAGAGACAGAGAGAGAGAGAACACAGAGTGAGACGACCACTAACTTACTAGCTTGGTTAACTTCCCATCCAGGTGACCACAGTTGTTTGGTGTCGCGAACACGTCTCTCTCTCTGTCTGTCTCTCTCTCTCTGTCTCTCTAATAATAATAATATCTTTTATTTACTACAAGTACATGTACAAGGTATACAGGCCTAGCTGACATCATACTATATAGAAAGCCCCTTGTTATGCAGAGCATTTCGGGCAAATTAGGCCAGTTTTGTCCCAGGATGCGACCCACACCAGTCGACTAACACCCAGGTACCCATTATTACTGATGGGTGAACATGGTCAACCGGTTTAAGGAAACACGTCCGATGTTTCCACCTCTTCGCCGGGAATCGAACCTGGACCCTCACCGTGTGAAGCGAGAGCTTTTGCCACCAGGCCACGGGGTGGCCACCTCTGTCTCTCTCTCTCTCTCTCTCTCTCTCTCTCTCTCTATCTATCTATCTATCTCTCTCTATCTCTCTCTCTCTCTCTTTCTATCTCTCTCTCTCTTTATCTTTCTCCTTCATCTATGAGAAATAGGGAAATAAAGTTAAATGACAGAAAGACCATGCAAATTGCTGGAAAAAATAATTTGCAACTTTAAGAAGAGAGGTTGAGGATTTAGGAGGCGAATACAAGTACACTTATGAGATGAATGACTCTCCTTTAAATCACATCTGGAGTTCTGAGTGGAAGTCTCCTCAGATGTGAGAACAATAGCGTACACAATGGGAAGAGAGACTTTTGTAGAGTTTGTGTGCGAAACGAGAGCTTGTTGGGTGTTTTGCCCTCTTACTCACACGACTGCTGATCTTTTCATGGTCTCCTTAACATGTTAGGTGATAAGAAAATCTCACAAACTTACCTTGCATTCAGTATGTATTTATCTTTATTGCATTAATTAATAATTTTTAATCCTGAAGTTTTTTCTTTTCAATATACTAGGCTTGTTTGAAAGTGTGCTGCTCAGCCAAGGGTCCCCAGGAAACATCATATATATGGTGTAAAAAAAAATATACATTTTCTGAACCTGAAAAGCATTCATTTTTTCGGGCTTTTATTTGCACTGGCAGAATTCCGTAATGAAGCATAGCAAATTTGATGGTAATGCGTGAGAGTGAATGAGAGGTGAAGGACGAGAGACAAGACTGCAGTTTAAAAAGACTAGATGACACTGGATGTAGTAAAGATCATTAAGGAAAATAAAGAGGGGACAGAACAGAACCCTACAGAACACCAACCACACTTGATCGATAAGGAGGTAGAAAGACCCAAGCGGATTTAGCGCGTTATTATAATTGAAGTTATAACAATAATAATTATATTATTGTTATTAATTAATAATAAAAATAAATTATTATTATTATTATTATTATTATTATTATTATTATTATTATATGTAATGATGAAGACGAAAACGTACAGAGCTATGAGGAAGGATCCAGTTCAAGGACGCAAAAATATATCAACATGAGTAAGGTACGAAACGTGATCAACAGTACAATGAGCCTTACGAAATTATGATGAGAGCGTCCTAACACAACGCCCAAGAAACGTGCAGATTTGAGCATTGTGCATTTTCCCAGAGACACCCGACTGCCAGGCATATCTTTTTTTTTATATTTTAATTTGCTTAATAGCTTTACATATTAGTTATTAAAAGTTTACGTAACGCCAAAAAAATAAAAAATAGAACGCTTTCTTGTACTAAAGGAACGAATTTAAATCGAAGCCCTGCAATACGTAATATACCTTTGAAGATATACCTTTGAAGAGTTTCAAGAGTTTATCTACTCTCTGAGCCCGGCCATGGGCCAGGCTCGTAAAGAAACTCACGTTGTAAAATGAAGATATTTTGATGATCAGACAGAGAGGATTGGGTGTTCATGGTAGTGGAATTAAATGTAAATGTGGACAAGGTGTGGGCAGTGCCACGGTGGGCGTTATGAAGCCATGGTGCTAAGGAAACATTAATGTGAATGGATTCAGACTGTTCAGGTAGATAAAGCGAGATCAATAATAAGAATAACCCGAGGGGTTCAATGGCATGCTTCCAAGAAGAGGAAAGAAAGAAAAAGGTTTCGGAGAAAAGGTTAAAATGGAGAATGATAGATGCAATCTATGAGGCACAGTCCCTTAGCACACGATTTCACACAGTTTTTAATTCTCTCTCTCTCTCTCTCTCTCTCTCTCTCTCTCTCTCTCTCTCTCTCTCTCTCTCTCTCTCTCTCTCTCTCCTCTCTTCTCTCTCTCTCTCTCTCTCTCTCTCTCTCTCTCTCTTCTCTCTCTCTCTCTCTCTCTCTCTCTCTCTCTCTCTCTCTCTCTCTCTTTTCTCTCCTCTCTCTCTCTCCTCTCTCTCTCTCTCTCTCTCTCTCTCTCTCCTCTCTCTCTCTCTCTCTCTCTCTCTCTCTCTCTCTCCTCTCCTCTCTCTCTCCTCTCTCTCTCTCTCTCTCTCTCTCTCTCTCTCTCTCTCTCTCTCTCTCTCTCTCTCTCTCTCTCTCTCTCTCTCTCTCTCTCTCTCTCAATCACACACACACACACACACACACACACACACACATATATATATATATATATATATATATATATATATATATATATATATATATATATATATATACATATGTATGTATGTATAAAAACATAAGTGAAGCAGCAACCACATACACTGGACTCCTACCACCAATGAAACAGTCATTTGAAAGCAAGCGCCTCAAAGCTGAGACTCTCTTGAAAGAAGAGGTTCTTTTTAGACTTTCTTCTCTCCATGGAACAGCTTTTCGAAAACGCCTGCATAAAAGGCGACTTTCTAGCTTTGCATGACGTTTTCTGTGGATGGAAGAAAATGTGGTGTGGGGGTGGGCATTATGTACTGTCAGTGGAGTTGTCAGGGTATCTCTCTAATATGTGAATGAGTATGTGATTACCTATCTGTAAATATCTTTTTGAATTTGTGGAGACTAATTCCATTCCAGCTGTTAGTCCCATTCCATTTCTTAACAACTCTATAGCTGAAGATTGTTTCCTGACATCCCCTGGCTTGTAGTTACCAACCATGCTCTCTTATTCTTGCTACGCCCATGACAAATAGCCTATCCCTGTCTAACCTGTCTATACTTCTCAGTATTTTGTATGTCGTGGGCACATCCACCGTTCTTCGCTCCTCCAGGGACATAAGACCTAGTTCTCACAATCTTTCCACGAAGCTCATTTCCCCTCAACATAGGTACCAATCTTGATGCATTTCTTTGTACTATCTCAAGTTTCACTTGTGTTGCACTATGCAAGGCTTCCGCACTGCATCCTTAAGAACAGGTTGCACGCGTGACGTATGCAACAGTGTTTTGAACGAGTCATCACAGAGGGTCCTGAAAGTGAGTTTTATGTTGGCAAGTTTTCCCTGTGCTGCCTCGGGAGGCAGGTTTGTGGCACTACGTATCCAAGGTCATTTTCTTTAACCTTTTCTGTGAAATTTCCTCCCCTTTACCTTAGATTGTATTCTGCTTCCTTTTCCCTTTTCTCAGCTTCGTGTGTGTGTGTGTGTGTATGAGTGTGTGTGTTTTAAATGGTTCAGTAAGATTTAGTTGACAGGAAGTATTCAACTATCCCCAATATTCTGATAGAAGCCAGAGAGAGAGAGAGAGAGTGAGAGAGAGAGAGAGAGAGACGAGTGGGGACTCACCTGAATTATTATTTCACGAAGTCCACCGAATATATTTTATCGTCTTTACCAAGAGAGCTTTTAGATAAAAAAAAAATACTTTTTTAAATTATTCCGTACATCTTCATACAACATCGTCCATAGTATCAAATATTTAATAAAAAATCTATAATTATTGTTGAATAAGGTGCCGAAAGATTGAATTTTGTATGACTAAATGGTTCAATTGTAGCATTTCCTGACATCAAAGGAGCATATTGGTTTAGGGTGCGCTCTGTTGGATGTTCGAAATTTTAGTGCAGGAAGTCCCTTTCACATGAAGCTGTAAAATATCGAGAGAGCCCTATGGTTTTTTTTTTCAAAATGAATGACAAAAAGAATATATATATAATATATATATATATATATATATATATATATATATTTTTTTTTTTGTCATTAATTTTGAAAAAAAACATAGGGTAAATATATATATATATATATATATATATATATAGATAGATAGATAGATAGATAGATGCAACACACACACACACACACACACACACAAGGAAGTATTTCTTCTGTCATAGAGTTGTCAGGAAGTGGAATAGTCTAGCAAGTGATGTAGTGGAGGCAGGAACCATACATAGCTTTAAGACGAGGTATGATGTTGCTTTTCACGCGTGGCGTGAGGGTTGGCTGCACTGATGCCGTGTTCGAGGTCCTGACCACGGTCATAACTTTGCTAACTTTCCCTATGGTGTCCTAGTTATCCAGTCGGTGGGTGCATGAGCCTCAGGAGATAGGCTCGGTGTTGTGTCTACCCCTAAGTCTTTTTCCTGGCCTTTAATATCTGTTTCCTTAACGGATTATTTATTGTCTCTGGAGACATCATTTCTCCACATCTCACCTGATCCCATATAGGTATATATTATCCAGACACAGACAGTATATACACCGTGAGCAACTCTCAGCTAATAATAATAATAATATTTATTTCTATAAGTACATGTACAACGTATACAGACCTAGCTGACATCAATGACATACTATATAGAAAGCCCCTGGTTATCCAGTCGGCTAACACCCAGGTACCTATTTACTGCTAGGTGAAGAGGGACAGCAGGTATAGGTATCTTAAGGAAATATGTCTCAATGTTTCCACCCGTACCGGGGATCGAACCACGGACCTCAGTATGTGAGCTGAGTGCGCTAAATACCCAGAACTTACCAAGAGGTGATGGCTGATCTTCGATCTCCTTTAATAATTATAATAATCTACTTCCATCCTCACCTATTGGAACTTGTTAGCACTGAACTTCAATAACCACTTGGTGAACTTTGGCCCAAGTTCTCTTGACTCTTTCACAGTCAACCGTTTTACCTTCATTTGCTTTATGTCATCCACAAACATCAAAAGGAAGGAATTACGTTTTAGGTGGACGAATTCCAGCTCTTGAGCCTCGTCTCTCTTAGGCTAACTGGTATGAAATTGATAACACTTACTTATGTGAGTTTCACTTGTGAGTGTGAGTCACATTTGAGCGTGTGGGATATAAATTTTTCCCTCGTCCTAGTCCCCTCGTTCTGGTCCCCTCGTTCTGGTCCCCTCGTTCTGGTCCCCTCGTTCTGGTCCCCTCGTTCTGGTCTCCTCGTCCTGGTCTCCTCGTCCAGGTCCTCTCCTCCAGGTCCTATCGTCTTGGTCTCGTCCTACACAAACAATCTGTCAGTCCGCCTGCATGTGTTAAGACATATCTCTGAGTTACGATACAAACTAGCCATAAATCACTGCCCCACCACACATCGCAGCACCACCACACATCACAGCACCACACACATCACAGCACCACCACACATCACAGCACCACCACACATCACAGCACCACCACACATCACAGCACCACCACACATCACAGCACCAACACACATCACAGCACCACCACACATCACAGCACCACCACACATCACAGCACCACCACACATCACAGCACCACCACACATCACAGCACCACACACATCACAGCACCAACACACATCACAGCACCAACACACATCACAGCACCACACACATCACAGCACCAACACACATCACAGCACCAACACACATCACAGCACCACACACATCCAGCACCACACACATCACAGCACCAACACACATCACAGCACCAACACACATCACAGCACCAACACACATCACAGCACCAACACACATCACAGCACCAACACACATCACAGCACCACCACACATCACAGCACCAACACACATCACAGCACCAACACACATCACAGCACCAACACACATCACAGCACCAACACACATCATAGCACCACCACACATCACAGCACCACCACACATAGCATCAACACACATCACACACCATAACATAGCACCAACACATCACTAGAACAACTGGAATCTCGAGATGAGGGTAGTGATGAAGCGGCTCCTGGGTCATATATTATCTCTCTCTCTCTCTCTCTCTCTTCTCTCTCTCTCTCTCTCTCTCTCTCTCTCTCTCTCTATCTCTCTCTCTCTAACCCATTTCTCTTTCTTTCATACTCACACACACACACACACACAGCTAGAAGCTATGACTCGACCCCTGCAACCACAATTAGATGAGTACACACACACACATACACAGCAAATTCCACAGGTACAACATAAAACAGGAATTAGAACGCTGTTCCTCACAGCAGCTATTAGTGATAGCGATATTCCATACGCACATTCTCCCCATTTGCGATATCCCGCTTTCTCTACATAACTCTGCTATACCCCGTGTTCTCTACACAACTCTGCGATACCCCGTGTTCTCTACATAACTCTGCTATACCCCGTGTTCTCTACACAACTCTGCGATACCCCGTGTTCTCTACACAACTCTGCGATACCCCGTGTTCTCTACA
Organism: Cherax destructor; assembly: GCA_009830355.1. Lineage (NCBI taxonomy): Eukaryota > Metazoa > Arthropoda > Malacostraca > Decapoda > Parastacidae > Cherax > Cherax destructor. The sequence goes on from WNWK01005634.1 coordinate 62,538, forward strand.
CAACTCTGCTATACCCCGTGTTCTCTACACAACTCTGCTATACCCCGTGTTCTCTACACAACTCTGATATACCCCGTGTTCTCTACACAACTCTGCGATACCCCGTGTTCTCTACACAACTCTGCTATACCCCGTGTTCTCTACACAACTCTGCGATACCCCGTGTTCTCTACACAACTCTGCGATACCCCGTGTTCTCTACACAACTCTGCGATACCCCGTGTTCTCTACACAACTCTGCTATACCCCGCGTTCTCTACACAACTCTGCGATACCCCGTGTTCTCTACACAACTCTGCGATACCCCGTGTTCTCTACACAACTCTGCGATACCATGTGTTCTCTACACAACTCTGCGATACCCCGTGTTCTCTACACAACTCTGCGATACCCCGTGTTCTCTACACAACTCTGCGATACTCCGTGTTCTCTACACAACTCTGCGATACCCCGCGTTGTTCTCATTACGATACCCCGCATTCTCCTCTTGTTCCGTGCTCCACGACGAAGCTGTTCTCGCGTTCAAGGCAGAAATCGCTCTAATTTGCTCGCTCACTGGGTTGTCTTAGCTAATCTGACTCTTTCATAGAATAACTTTCGCTAATTCTCACCTTCACCTTGCTAGTTCTCACCTTCAGGAGAGAATCCTTGCTAGTTCTCACCTTAAGGAGAGAACCATTGCTAATTCTCACCTTCAGGAGAGAACCTTTGCTAATTCTCACCTTCTGGAGAGAAGCCTTCCTAGTTCTCACCTTCAGGAGAGAACCTTTGCTAATTCTCACCTTCTGGAGAGAAGCCTTCCTAGTTCTCACCTTCGAGAACCTTTGCTAATTCTCATCTTTAGGAGAGAACCCTTGCTAATTCTCACCTTCAGGGGAGAACCCTTGCTAATTGTCACCTTCAGTGGAGAACACTTGCTAATCTCACCTTGCTAATTTGCGAGTTCAGGAGAGAACCTTCATTAATTTGTGCGCTCCAGGAATAACAATTGCTAATTTCCGCGTTCACATGAAATCTCACTTCACCAGTACAGGTGTTTTCAGAATTGTTCTTATTAGTTTAAGTATGTACAGTAAGGCTAGTTTAGGCGTTCACAGGACAGTCCTCGCCAGTTCAAGCGTTTAGAGGGCAGTCGTAGCTAGTTCAAGTGTTCAGAAGATAGTCGTAGCTAGTTCAGGTGTTCACAGGACAGACCTCACTAATTTAAGTGTTTGAAGGAAAGCCTTCAATAGTAAAAAAAAAGCTCACAAGATAGTCCTTACTAGTTGAAGCGTTCACAAGAGAGCCCTCGGTAGTATAACGTCCACAGGATAGTCCTTATTAGTACAAGTGTTGACAGGAGAGACCTCTGCAGTGTCATGAGATGGTTGGTGATGCAAGCCAGTGTGGTGACGTCACTGTTGTTGTGTCACGTAAACAGTTACTTGGAGGATATGTCAGTAAGGTGTGTGTGTGTGTGTGTGTGCGCGTGTGTGTGCGTGTGCCTTTATTCTCTATATATTTGTGAAAAAATGTGTTTTATTTTATTGAAATTTATGATAAAAAAAATTATCTTTTCAGTTCAGTATTAGATGTGTTTCTCGTTAAACGAGTTGAATACAATTAGTGAAGCCGTTCGTGAAGCAATATATTTTTTCGTGCGATGAACGCAGTTACACAAAAATTTGCATGCACACATGCAACCCCTAAAATTGAAATAAGTAATTAAAAATGGGAAAGTAATTACAAATAGGAAATTGCTCTCTCTCTCTCTCTCTCTCTCTCTCTCTCTCTCTCTCTCTCTCTCTCTCTCTCTCTCTCTCTCTCTCTCTCACACATACACATTGGCTATCTGACACTCAAAACAGTTATACCTATTTATTCAATGAACATTGCAAATTATGAAAATATACATTAGGAAAGCCTTCATTATGAAAATATTATACATTATGAAAACATTATTCATAATAACATTATACATTATGAAAACATTATTCATAATAACATTATACATTATGAAAACATTATACATTAACAAAGCATCATACATTATGAAACCATTATTCATTATAAAAACATTATACATTATGAAAACATTATTAGGTACCCGTCGAAACCTGGGGTCCGGTTTCAGCTCTGTTACTACTGTAGTGGGTAACTACTGAAGTGACTCTCTTCCCCGGGAGAGTCACTTCAGTCACCTCATTTAACCTCGGTCAGTTGTCGTAGTCACTCCAGTCAATTCCCTCAGTCACTTCGGTTGGTCACCTCAGTCGAATCAAACTTCAGTTTGTCACCTCAGTCTCATCAATGCCAGGCATTTTATTCAGTCACCTCACTCAAGTACCTTATTCATCTCGGACCATCAGTTTATTTGGTCACATCAGAGTTACTTCATTCAGTCACCTCAGTCAGCCACTTCAGTCTCGTCGGTCATCTCACTCACTTCAGTCAACAACGTCAGGTAGCAGTACACTGTGGGGATGTCTCGGAGAAGCTCGCGACATGGCAGATTTACACCTCGAGATGTGTATATGTGATTGTATATATACAGAGTGATGCTTGTTTATATTAGGCAGGGGCTTCAACTGAGTTACTGACCAGTTCATTCTCCTGCGCTTCTGTTCTTCAGTTTAATGCTTTTCCTTATGACTCTCTGGCTCAATTGAGCTTGTACTCTGCTTTCTTTATGTGTGACTTCTTGATCTAGATTATCTCTTGGAAAAGTTCCTCTACTTGCCCATGAGTATTTTGTATGTAGTAATCATGTCTCACCTTCGTTCCTGCAGACTCAAAAAAATAATATCCAGTTTTCTTTTTCCTTTTTTTCGGAGGGGGAGGGGATGATGGAGAGGCTTGTAATTCAATTCTTTCACTCTGATCACTACCTTGCTGTCAGGTTGTTCCTGATTTTTTTTTTTAGTTTTGATTATGTGTTTGAGAAAGTGAGGGTTCCACGCCAAGAATGAATACTCAAAACTTTGTCGCGTGTATATAGTTAAGAGTTACCTTGAAGAAGTCTCTGTATACATAGTATTTCCGAAACCAGACTTGTGTTTACCCACTAAGCATGTGCCTCTGTTCTCTTTGTGTCTTTACGGGGATGGGTTTGGTCTTTTCTTATTTTCTTGATTCCACAATTTTTCTTCCCTCCTCCCTCTCACAGGTGGTTATTTTTGTTCTTCTATTTCTTGAATACCATTGTTATTAATTGTTCCTTTTATATATATATATATATATATATATATATATATATATATATATATATATATATATATATATATATATATAATCGGCCTTCTCCCTATATAAGTAAAGCAAGCCACTGGATAGAAAGCACTAGTTCTAGGACTTTCTCTCCACAGCTATCTTCTGTTTCCGTTAGACAGCCAGAAATCTCCATGGCTGTCTAACATACACCATGATGGTGTATGTGTTATTACCACATATATTAGACACAAACGTTATGTGTGTGTGTGTGCGTGTGTGTGTGTGCTCACTTATTTCTGGTTTCAGGGGTCGAGTCACTGCTTCTGGCCCCGCCTCTTTACTGGTCGCCACTAGGTCCTCTCTCTCCCTACTCCATGAGCTTATGGATCCTGCTTCCTCCTCTACATCACTCTCCAGGTTATTCCACTTCATGACAACTCTATGGCTGAAGAAAAACTTCCTAACATCCCTGTGACTCAACTGAGTCTTCAACTTCCATTTGTGACCCCTTGTTGCTGTGTCTCATCTCTGAAACATTCTGTCCCTGTCTACCTTGTCAATTCCTCTCAGTATTTTGTGTGTCGTTATCATGTCGTCCGCTGTCTCTCCTAGCCTGTGTGTGTGTGTGTGTGTGTGTGTGTGTGTGTGTGTATGTGTGTGTTTGTATCCATGAATACATGTATGTATGATTCTATTACTGGTCCAGCGTTTCACTGTGCCTATTATTTTGTAATATTCATTGGATGAGCACTAAACCCTCGGGAGTCATACAGTGCCTGGGGAATGAGAGGCAACCATTTTCGATCCAAGGAAAGGATTAATAGGTCCAGTTCCTTGGATTAAGAGCCCTTCACTGATATTAAGCAGCACCTCCCCAGAAAAACGTTTTGAGCAGAGAATCTATTTTAACACTATCTCTTTGTTTATTTCTTCTAGTAGACTTTTATTGTGCGAGAAAACTTTTATAGTAAAACTTTCTCTATATAAAAGGTTATCTACATTATATGGTGTTGTGTAATCTCCGACTGTTTATTCTCTGGATCTCTCGTGACCTGCGACTGTCGTGACCTGCGACTGTCGTGACCTGGGACTGTCGTGACCTGGGACTGTCGTGACCTGGACTGTCGTGACCTGGGACTGTCGTGACCTGGGACTGTCGTGACCTGGGACTGTCGTGGCCTGCGACTGTCGTGGCCTGGGACTGTCGTGGTCTGGGACTTTCGTGACCTGGGACTGTCGTGGTCTGGGACTGTCGTGGTCTGGGACTTTCGTGGTCTGGGACTGTCGTGGCCTGGGACTTTCGTGACCTGGGACTGTCGTGGTCTGGGACTGTTGTGGTCTGGGACTGTCGTGGCCTGCGACTGTCGTGGCCTGCGACTGTCGTGGCCTGGGACTGTCGTGGTCTGGAACTGTCGTGACCTGGGAGTGTCGTGGCCTGGAAGGGTCGTGGCCTGGGATTGTCGTGACCTCGGACTTTCGTGGCCTGGAACTGTCGTGGTTTTAAACTGCGATTTAAGAAGTCTATTACTTCCCCTCCCAAGAGTATTTGTCTAACATAAAATATTCATATAATTTTTCCTGCTTTGTTCATTTATCTTAAGAAGCGCATTTGCTTCTCTTTCTCTTCTTGCAGACGCGTCAGTATCAGTCCGCATGCGAAGACTCGAAGAGGAAAAAAAAGTGGGTAAATTTGCTTGCCTTAATCTTGCGGGAGCTTGAGGTTCTCATTTTTGAGTAAGCTTTTTTTTTCCCCCAGAAGTTGGAAGACTCCGGCAAAAGCAGTTGCGGTACGAACACAATTAGTTCGGCATTTGTTCAAGGAGTGCTTCTTAAGCTCTTCAAGGGTTACTTCCTAAGTTGTTCAAGGGTTACTTCCTAAGTTGTTCAAGGGGTGCTTCCTAAGTTGTTCTGAAAGTTGTTTTTCATTGAGTGGTTCTGGAAGTGGTTCGGGGTTCAGATTACAGGGTGGTTTAGAAAAAAAAAAGGTTGGCTAGGAAATGGTTTGGGAGGTGGCTCGCCCAAGGTTCGGTACATGATTCAGGTGGTTCACAAGTGTTTTGGTAAATGGCTTAGGTGGTGGTTCCAAAATAGCTTAGTTCAAAAGACGGCTAATAAATACTTCATTAAATGGTTCAGGAAGTGGTTAACACATCGGTTCTGAAATTATTCAGGTGGGTCAAAAACAGTTAGGTCATTGGTTCAGGTGAGGGTTCAAATGCAGTACGATAATAAACTGCTCATAAGATGGAATGATTCAAAAGGCTTAGAGAGAGTTAACCAAGAAGAGGTTCGAAGAGAAGCTCGGAGAAAATAGGTTCGGAAGCTCATTGGTGACGACGGAGCATCGAATCCCTGTCGAGCCTCATCGAGTCAGTGTTGCTAAACCGAGGGAGGGAGAGAGGATCGAGGGTGTTCCCAACCTCAGGGAAAAAGAGGCTGACAGGGGATGAGTGTGGGGGATATGTATGGTGAACCTGTTCTGAATTCTTGGTAGCTACGGAAGGTGGCGTGGCAAGCTCTATGGGGAAAGAGAGAGAGAGAATGGGATTTCATGGAAGCGTCAGTGGAGGTAGTGATACACATAAAAGAAATTCTGGGTAAAAATCAAACAATGGTAACCATGGAAGGTAGAAGGCAGACAACTGTATCAATAAATGAAGGAAGTTACGAGGTTGCCGCCTCTCTAGGAATACATCTAGGTGAGTACAAATAGGAAGCGCATCCGTCTCTCGCTCAGCGGATGGAGGATCAAACCTCCACCACGTCTTGAACTGAATGACCCACATGGGTTTAGCGCTTAACATGATTTTTTTATTATTATTACTATCTAGGAATACATAAAAAAAGTAGAAATGGCATTTCAATAAGGGTACTTAAACAAGAAAATATTTCTTACGTCCTCACGTTTTTATTATTAATAAAAATAAGTATTTCATATATATATATATATATATATATATATATATATATATATATATATATATATCCTGCATGGAGAAAAAAGAAGTCAATATGCCTGAAGTGTCAGAAACAGCTCATACATATTGCTGATTATTTTGTTATTGCTTCAGTGTCTGCCGCCTAGAGCTAAATGTAGCTTTTGCCTAATGAAAATAGGATTTGGGTTAAATAACTCACTTAGGCTAACATTAAATCAATACAGCTCATGTGTGCTTCAAACGTCCCTGTGATATATGTATTTATGTATCACAAAGTTCTACAATTATTGGTATTTAAGAGAGAGAGACGCACAGACACAGACAGACAGACATTCACGGCAGTTCGATAAAAATATCTCCTTCCCCTCACTATCCCTTTGATCCTGCGGTGATCTTCTCAGAAGCAAAGGTGACATAGGAACTTCCCAGTAACGGGGTTATTCGATCGTTCCATGAGAGGATTTAATGAGTTCAAAGTTAGGGCAACCTTTTGCTTGAGGTCTGATCCTTTCAATTTTTTTTAATTATATGTTCTATTACTGGATGAGGGACGGCCGACTGGAAGCCCTTCCGGGGAAGCAAGTCAGAGAGAGAGAGAGAGAGAGAGAGAGAGAGAGAGAGTGTGTGTAGGACTGTAACGAGAAGAGGTTATAATTATAACCATAATTTTTAAAGGGGTGGACCGGTAAGCCAGCGGAAGGCCTCAGTCAGATGACCCGCGTCAGGAAACACTTGTACTGTTTCCTGACAAACCTAGCCTAACCTAGGACAGCAACGGAATAGTGTTATATTTCTCATTCAGTATTAAAAAATCGCATTTTTTTCTGCTTGCTTTCGAAAGTATTTTACAAAACAGTATTAAAGCGAACATCCCAATCCCCATTGACTGGATCTAACAGCAAGTCACAACAATAATACTGGAGCTAAATGACGTGCTGGGGATAACGGTGAACAAGAGACATACTCTTCTATTGGGACAACACTTTGATCTGTTTGGATGTGTATCAGTTGATAAAATTTTATATGAAACAATGGAAACATTGTCTCACTGAAAGTGCTCTCTGTAGAGCCTCTTTTCTTCAAGATAGTAAAGTCTAACACGAACGATCGGCTGAGGGAAATGCGTCAAACGCATTACCTCACTCGGGGTATTATTCTTTGGTGAGCTAGTGAAAGGCTCTTGATTTTGTAACAATTAATTACAAATATGAGGCTGCCTCTAGGAGGCTTCGGGGGTCACCGCCCCCGCTGACCGGTCCCAGACCATACCTCCCGGCTAGAAAAACACAAGAGTAGGATATGGTACAGTAAATGAACTAGGAGAACTTGCAGAGAAAGTGGAAATGAAAGAAGAGGAAAGGCAAGGAGGAAAGGCAGGCAACAGAATCAGGAAGATGAAAACTGAGTATCACAAACTGGAAGCTGGATGAAAAATGAGTGAGGCAAAAGTGTGAGAGAGGGAAAGGGGAAGAAGTGGGGTAAAAGGAGAAAAGTAGGAGAGAGGAAAAAACAAGAATGGAAGAGGGAAAGAAAAAGGGAGGGTAAAGTTAGAGGAATAGGATAAAGTCACAGTTGAAGAGGGAAGAGTTGACTGATGTTCCAAAAGTGAGAGGCATGTTGAATGAGAGAGAGAGAGGGAAATAAAAGAGAGAGAGAGAGTCAGACTGACAGATTCAGAAGCGGAAGGCTATAAGAGAAGGGAGGCTTGAAAGAATATCCCTGTAAAGAACTTAATAAAAAAAACCTATAGAGGATTCAGATTTCGGCCGTCACCATATATATATATTATATATATATATATATATATATATATATATATATATATATATATATATATATATATATATATATATGCTAGGAATTCGCAAGAGCAGGCGAAATATTCACAAACACTGATCTCTGGCCGACGGAGAATCAACCTACGAACCTCATGACAAGGTACGCAGTGCTTTGCCGACCGTACACACTGGTCAATACCTTGGCATCCAGCTTCGCTAGACGTTATTCCAAGGCACCCAGCTTTCAGGCAGGAAGGCTTACAGCTTTCATCTCATCCCTGCATGCATCGACACAACTAGAGATTTTTACAATGCTAGGAATTCGCAAGAGATCAGTGTTTGTGAATATTTCGCCTGCTCTTGCGAATTCCTAGCATTGTAAAATCTCTAGTTGTGTCGATGCATGCAGGGATGAGATGAAAAGCTGTAAGCCTTCCTGCCTGAAAGCTGGCTGCCTTGGAATAACGTCTAGGAAAGCTGGATGCCAAGGTATTGGACCAGTGTGGTACGGTCGGCAAGCACTGCGTACCTTGTCATGAGGTTCGTAGGTTCGATTCTCCGTCGGCCAGAGATCAGTGTTATATATATATATATATATATATATATATATATATATATATATATATATAATATGCGATTCCACAGCAAGAATGGTGGGTATATGACTCCAGGTAGAGAATGAAAGAAGAATAGATGACAAGACTGTTATGTGAAGGCTAGGTCGAGAAGACGGGGATGGTAACTACAGGAGAGTTGCAGCAAGTGAGATAGTAAATATTAGAGTAAACTTCGCAATACAGTGAAGTCCACAACATACTTGTAGATGAATTGGGAGTAGGACGACAGTGATGATAAAAGTAGAGTTTAAGACGATTCTGTAATATGAACAATAGATCGAAGACTTCATATTTACCACCTGGAGAAGGGTCCGTGAATCATCGCCTCTGCTGTCAGGTGTCAAGACGAGGCAGACACCACAGCCCCGCTGATCAAAGTACTAAATGAAAAAAAATCAGGTTCCTTCTTGAAAAGTCATTTGGGGCTTTTATTAACTTGAAGGGAGGGTGTTGAAAAGCATTAAGTTCTTTATGCTTGTTTAGTTATTCTTAGTGTTTATCCAGAGTAGGAAGTGGGCCCGGATGGAGGCATATCGTTTAGATTCAGGAGCGATATTACACAGCTATTCCCGGATTCCGGGGTAATTCTGCTCGATCCCGAGGGATTGTTTGCTCTACGATCCACTTGTGTTTAGTCCTTGTCCATATCGCTCTTGTGGAACTAACGTTCTGTTGCCTCTAAGGTATAGAATATCCCGCTATAGACCGCAGTTAAGGACCCTCATTCTCTTCTGGCATTATACGTAGTCTATAAAAGAAAAACTTGGAAAAACACATCAGTTCCCTCGGGTGTGTGCAGCCTCCCTGCTTTCCCATGCAATCTTACTGGAGAGTTTGATGCTTGTAAGGTTACTTTTATCTGTTCCATTTGGCTTTGTTTTGTAATTCGTTAAAATTATACATTTAGATATCATGAGGAAAGAATAAACATTCGGTAGTAAATGTGAGCTTATATGTGAATCGCGTATTAATGGTAGTTTTATTTATTTTGCGTCAGTTGACAGCGAAATACCGAAAAACCTAATTTTATATATATATATATATATATATATATATATATATATATATATATATATATATATATATATATATATATATATATTTTTTTATTATTATTAACACATCGGCCGATTCCCACCAAGGCAGGGTGGCCCGAAAAGAAAAACTTTCATCATCATTCACTCCATCACTGTCTTGCCAGAAGGGTGCTTTACACTACAGTTATAAAACTGCAACATTAACACCCTCCTTCAGAGTGCCGGCACTGTACTTCCCATCTCCAGAACTCAAGTCCGGCCTGCGGTTTCCTGAATCCCTTCATAAATGTTACTTTGCTCACACTCCAACAGCACGTCAAGTATTAAAACCATATGCCTCCATTCACTCCTATCAAATACGCTCACACATGCTTGCTGGAAGTCCAAGCCCTCGCACACAAAACTTCCTTACCCCTCCCTCCAACCTTTCCTAGGCCGACCCCTACCCCGCCTTCCCTCCACTACAGATTTATACACTCTCGAAGTCACTCTGTCTCGTTCCATTCTCTCTACATGTCCAAACCACCTCAACAACCCCTCCTCAGCTCTCTGGACAATCGTTTTGGTAATCCCGCACCTCCTCCTAATTTCCAAACTCCGAATTCTCTGCATTATATTCACACCACACATTGACCTCAGACATGACATCTCCACTGCCTCCAGCCTTCTCCTCGTTGCAACATTCATCACCCATGCTTCACACCCATATAAGAGCGTTGGTATAACTATATTTCATACATTCCCTCTTTACTTCCATGGACAAGGTTCTTTGTCTCCACAGACTCCAAGTGCTCCACTCACCCTTTTCCCTCATCAATTCTATGATTCACCTCATCCTTCATAGACCCATCCGCCGACATGTCCACTCCCAAATATCTGAATACATTCACCTCCTCCATACTCTCTCCCTCCAATCTGATATCCAATCTTTCGTCACCTATTCTTTTGTTATCCTCATCACCTTACTCTTTCCTATATTCACTTTCAATTTTCTTCTTTTACACACCCTACCAAATTCATCCACCAACCTCTGCAGCTTCTCTTCAGAATCTCCCAAAGCACAGTGTCATCAGCAAAAAGCAACTGTGACAACTCCCACTTTGTATTTGCTTCTTTATCTTTTAGCCCAACACCTCTTGCCAAGACCCTCGCATTCACTTCTCTTACAACCCCATCTATAAATATATTGAACAACCACGGTGACATCACACATCCTTGTCTAAGGCCCACTTTTACTGGGAAATAGTCCCCTTCCCTCCTACACACTCTAACCTGAGCCTCACTATCCTCATAAAAACTCTTCACTGCTTTCAGTAACCTTCCTCCTATTCCATACACCTGCAACATCTGCCACATTGCCCCCCTATCTACCCTATCATACGCCTTTTCCAAATCCATAAATGCCACAAAAACATCTTTACCCTTATTCAAATACTGTTCACCTATATGTTTCACTGTAAACACTTGGTCTACACACCCCTACCTTTCCTAAAGCCCCTTGTTCATCTGCTATCCTGCTTGCTGTTTTACTCTTAATTCTTTCAATAATAACTCTACCATACACTTTACCAGGTACACTCAAAAGACTTATTCCCCTATAATTTTTGCACTCTCTTTTGTCCCCTTTGCCTTTATACAAAGGAACAATACACGCTCTCTGCCAATCCCTAGGTACCTTACCCTCTTCCATACATTTATTAAATAATAGCACCAACCACTCCAAAATTATATCCCCACCTGCTTTTAACATTTCTATCTTTATCCCATCAATCCCAGCTGCCTTACCCCTTTCATTCTACCCACTGCCTCACGAACTTCCCTACACCCACAACTGGCTCTTCCACACTCCTACAAGATGTTATTCCTCCTTGCCCTACACACGAAATCACAGCTTCCCTGTCTTCATCAACATTTAACAAATCCTCAAAATATTCTCTCCATCTTCCCGATACCTCTAACTCTCCATTTAATAACTCTCCTCTCCTATTTTTAACTGTCAAATCCATTTGTTCTCTAGGCTTCCTCAACTTATTAATCTCATTCCAAAACTTTTTCTTATTTTCAACAAAATTTGCTGATAACATCTCACCCACTCTCTCATCTGCTCTCTTTTTACATTGCTTCACCACTCTTTTAACCTCTCTTTTTCTCTCCATATACTCTTCCCTCCTTGCATCACTTCTACTTTGTAAAAACCTCTCATATGCTAACTTTTCTCCTTACTACTCTCTTTACATCATCATTCCACCAATCAGCTCCTCTTCCCTCCCGCACCCACTCGCCTGTAACCACAAACTTCTGCTGAACACTCTAACACTACATTTTAAATCTACCCCATACATTTTCGACCCCATTGCCTACACTCTCACTAGCCCATCTATCCTCCAATAGTTGTTTATATCTTACCCTAACTGCCTCCTCTTTTAGTTTATAAACCTTCACCTCTCTTTTACTTACTGATTCTATTTTCCTTGTATCCCATCTACCTTTTACTCCCACTGTAGCTATAACTAAAAAGTGATCTGATATATCTGTAGCCCCTCTATAAACATGTACATCCTGAAGTCTACTCAACAGTCTTTTATCTACCAATACATAGTCCAACAAACTACTGTCATTACGCCCTACATCATATCTTGTATACTTATTTATCCTCTTTTTCTTAAAATATGTATTACCTATAACTAAACCCCTTTCTATACAAAGTTCAATCAAAGGGCTCCCATTATCATTTACACCTGGCACCCCAAACTTACCTACTACACCTCTCTGCATGTTTCTCCCACTTTAGCATTTAGGTCCCCTACCACAATTACTCTCTCATTTGGTTCAAAAGTTCCTATACATTCGCTTAACATCTCCCAAAATCTCTCTCTCCTCTACACTCCTCTCTTCTCCAGGTGCATACACGCTTATTATGACCCACTTTTCGCATCCGACCCTTATTTTAATCCACATATATTTAATCCACATATATATATATATATATATATATATATATATGTCGTGCCGATTAGGTAAAACTTGCTATTTTGGCTTAAATAGCAACGCTCACCTGCCATATAAGACAAGTGAAAATTTGTGTATGCAATAATTTCGCCAAAATCATTCTGAACATAACGAAAAAATATATTTCATTGTGTTTGTTTATTATTAAATTAATGTTAACGTATCTAAAATATATTTAGTTGGGTTGGCTAAATTAAATTGCGCTTGTTTTATTAAGGTTAGGTAGGTTTTCAAAGTTTCTCTTGGTACAAAATTATAAATTCTTACATTAACATAAATGAAAAAAATATATCTTTAAACGTATAAGAAAATTTTAGAAAGGACTTAATTTTAGATGAGTTCTTGCTAATTGACCAGTTTTACCTAATCGGCACGACATATATATATATATATATATATATATATATATATATATATATATATATATATAATATATATATATATATATATATATATATATATATATATATATATATATATATAATTATTCAAGACAAGCCACAGGGGATGGAAATCTTTAGCTCAAGCACTTTCACACTTCTCAGTGCATCATCGGAGCTTATGCAATGTTGCAAGAGTAGCAACAGAACAAATGAGGGGACATTTTCTTAGACTAAGGTAGCGTGGTGACACCAGCCAGCTTCTCTCAGATATCTGGCTAGTGTCACCACGTACCTACTCTGAGAGAACTCTCCTTATTTCTCTTGCTGGTACTCTTGCAACATTGCGTTGCTCCTGATGATAATATATATATATATATATATATATATATATATATTTATATATATATATATATATATATATATATATTATATATATATATATAACAAGATGTGTTATATATATATATATATATATACACATCTTGAGACAAACATTCATTCATACAGATCATGTTGATTAACAAGCAGTCTACGGAGAATGAACAAATAGCGCCACGTATTTCCGGTAAGAGCTTTTTAATTCAACAGGTGACCATGTCGTTGAACCCTGACGAGTGATGAACGATAGTATGAGCGAGCGGGCTTGGCACTGAGTGTTGGTGTTGTGGTGGTGGCGGAGGTGGAGAGGGACCTTAGCATGGGTGTTCCCATGCGTGCTCCAACACACAGGCCTGCTAAATTCAAGAATGCTGTGAGGCTAAAAAACTCAATCTGTATTCGGACTGAACACACTAAAGGGGTGCTTACCTTTTCCCCGGCGTCGTTCGAACCACTATCCGAGACTCAGACTCGCGATTCGAATCTTCTACTTCACCGTGCAAATGGTCCGCCGGCCAGGAAAACAATCTGCAACGCCGAGGTTCCGACGATTCAAAAGACAATAATAAAAATCGCCGTCTTTTCTTCGGCCCAAGAGACCTTTTACCTCAATACCAGAGAAAAAAATATTCCAAAAGTTCTGGAAGAGGAAAAAACAAATTCTCCAGCACATTTTTCCCAGCCCTCTAAACAGGCCATAAATTCGACAGCCTTTTCCAGGACTCGGCTCCACACGGTTTTTGGTTCTTCAGGATTTGAACGACTTTCGAGAGTAAGTCCGAAAATCAATAATTTAAATCTCTGGGAACCTAGCGACGTAAGAGGGACTACTCCAGCTCCTCGAAGCAAACACATTACACAAAGCCACACGTCATCCCATCAATGGACTTTTGACACTCTAGAAATTCATTCTCCAAACGCACCAGTAAAATCACAGTTTTCCGAAAATATCCGTTCGGTGTCGCGAAGGACGTCTACCAATAGAGAGAGAAGCGATTCCCCGCCTCTTTCAAGGACTCCCGACTCTTGCACTGCCAATTTCTCGACTCTCCGGAGGCCGCCAGCTCCAGCGGACACTCATGCGGCCCGCCAGGTGATGGGGCCCTCAAGACCACGGTGGTGGAACCCTCCGAAACCCGGCCTCGTCAGGTCCCCTCGTCTGCGTCTGGTGCTGGTGGTGCTCCTCCTCGCTGCCTGCAAAGTGGAAGGTAAGTCGAGCAGAAGATCTCAGCCTTTGGAGCTTTTTCTGGTTAAGGTTTCTCTTTTATTTCCTTTCAACATCTCTCTCCCCGTTTCTCTCTCTCTCTCTCTCTCTCTCTCTCTCTCTCCCTCTCCGTAGCCTTTTTTTATTTTTTTTTGATCATCCTGACGGCCGGGTGTTGCTACAGCAAACAAACCCGGAGTTTAAAAATCAACAACTTTGTATTTTTTCCCTGTCGGGGTTTATGCTCAATAGAGACCTATCAAGGATTTATACAATCTGACAATAGCTGCATTTAATGGTTTTTTTTTTTTGCTATTTTAGGACAAGAAAATCTTTGTTTTATTTGCAACGCAAGCACAAACTGTCTTTGTTGTTTGCTGTTTGGCTTCATTATATACGATTACCTTAAGGTTTCCTGAAGATGATTCCAAGAGGGTCACTATCTCCGAGGCCCGGTTCTTGACCCGGGCTCCTTGTTGATGGTCTGATCAAGTGGAATGTTGGTGCTGGTTGCATGTGATCCAGTGTAGGCACCACATCCCGGCTGATCAGGAATTAATTTAAGGGATTTATTCAGCTCTTGACGGGGTGTGTAATAAGATGTCAAATTTAGGGGGGGTCCTTTAAACTGGTATAATGTTTCATCTACGGGAAAAAAAGGGCTCTCTCAGGTATATAAAAAAACACAAAAACGATGCTTCTTTATGACAGAAAACAAAGAGTAATATTAAACAAAGAAATCCAGCATGAGCGAAGTAAAACGCTCATTACCCCAAGGAACGGTCCTGGCGCCTCTAATGTTTCCTTTCTTCATAACAGACATCGACTCTCACGCTCTATTGAGTACTTTTCATTTCCTCTTTTTTTCCAAAGCGGAGTAATTGGAATTTGTCATCTATGGACATCATTTTTTGTGGCTCACTTAAAATCCTGGTTAATATCAGCTTTGAAATTTGCTATGTCCTCAATAGATGTCACACTCTTACAGTTTCTAATGTCATCTACAAAGGATCTGTGTGGGATATGAGAAAGATAAAGGGGTGGAGTACTGTACGTTGAGGAGCTGAGCGGGTCACTGAGACGACCTCTGATTTTATATTGTTGATTATTACTCTTTATCAGATTTGATAGAAAACTGAAAATTCATTTATTTTTCACTTTTACGGTTATTCTTTTTCAGCTAATTTTGTGTGTCATATCAAAATAGCCGAAGGCTTTTGCAAAGTCTGTTCTATATGATACACCTGTATTTTTTTTTGAGGGGGGGGCCTTCCAATGCATCCAAGACCATTTTGTAATGATCCAGCAGTTGCGTGAGGCCGGAGTGACCAGCTGAAAGCCCACATTGCCTTGGGTTGTGCAACTAAAATAACTTATCTATCATAAGCTTGATGATGCTTTGGGGTATGAGACACCGCCTAGCTGCGGCTAGGCGACCATACTTATCTGGATCTTGCTGTGTGGTGTAAGTACTGTGTACTTTAATGCAGTGTGTGCATGATCGAATCCTGTTCTGGCCTGAGTGATGATGATTGTCAATAAGTTCCCTCGTTTCCAAAGTATATATATATATATACACACAATGTTCTGAATTAGCCAAGTAGAGAATCTAGGCCTCTCCCTGAACCTTTCAAAATGTAAAGTAGCAACCTCCAGTAAGTATATCAGTAGCAAGACACAGCTACCCTGGAAGGGTGCAAGTCATCAATTCCACTTAATGCACTTTCCTTAGTACTCACGTGGATCTAATACTGTTGGTGAGACTCTACGAAATAATAGTCTTTCTTAAAAACGGTGGAAATCTGTAACACTGATGCTCGCGATTGATTTTATCTCCTCACCAGATGCCTATTCGTCTCTAAGGTAACCTTCTCCTTTTTACGATGCTCCCAATCCTTTGCCAACCCCGAACTCAGAGAGTAAGACATTTAACTTCTGTGGTGCAAGAATGTTCAACTTCCTACCAGTACATATCAGAAACATTGCCGGAACAAGTGTAGAAGCTTTCAAGGGGAAATTGGAGCATTACTTCCGCCAAGTACTAGATCAACCAGGCTATGTGGGCTACCGGACCTCAAACAGCCACTGCAACAGGCTAGGAAGAAGGCAGGGCTAGGAGATGATTCTCGACCTTCAACTAGAAATAGGTGAGAGAGACACACACACACACACACACACACACATACACACACACGCACTCATTCACAAACATATTAACTCGTAATATACCGACATGCAATAACACCACTTCACAAATCACTAAAGTGTCAGGTGCAGTAGAAGGAAAATAAACTTAGAATTTTAATTCTGACTGTTGACTGTGTTCATGGACTCGAGTGATAAGATATAGTGAAGTAACGTACTAAGATATAGTGAAGTAACGTACTACTTGCGCGTACAGTGCTTCGTCGGATCAATAGTTCTTATTGAACCGACAGTGTAGAGCACCAGCCTAGCAGTGGGGGGCTCCGAGGGGAGGGTACCAAGAAACCTGTGTTGCTACTGGTTCTCTCTCTCTCTCTCTCTCTCTCTCGCTCGCTCGCTCTATGTAAGGTGGGTGTTGTTGAATATATATTTAGGGTCATAATGATCATTGCCCTGGTTGACAGCCTGGCTGATCAGGCTATCAACCCCCGAAACAACTACAGTCAGGTAGGCTACAAGTGGGTAAGACATAAATTTTATATACAAGATTTTGGTCATCAGAAACATACTTTTTAACAAGATTTTGCCCTCCACTTTTTCTAATTACCTTTTTTTCCAGATTTTTACAATCACGGATGTCAGTTACACATTCGAGAAATGGAATTCTCTTATCACATTTTTAGAATATCTGTACAATGGTTTGCCGTTTCCTTTTCGTCCTCCAATTTGCATTCATGAAATGAAATACCAAAAGATTTCGCGAACAAACGTATATATATATATTTTTTTTTTAGGTTTAAGCCCATCGACTGCACATGGGTCAATTAAGGCTGTAGTTCTCCTTTACACTGAGAATATTTTATTCCCCTAAATATGGATTAAACTAAATATGGTATATACACCGAGAGATATACACGTTTCATTATATGTTCTTTGTTTTTGGTGTATAAAAATGAGTGATATTTGTATTATGATGTAACAAACTTGTCAGGGAAATCAATTATCCCAGAGCCACCAGTTAAACTTTCACCTGCCACAGGTGCCTGGTCAGCCAGGTTGTGATAACTATGTGGACCTGGTGGCCGCTAGCAGCAATAGCCTGGTTAACGAAGCAGTCAACATGGAAATCTGGCTTCAAAATCAGGCTGCGAGGGTTGAAGAGCCCTGGAAATGCACACTCCAGCACCGAGCCGTGTTTTCCCGTGTTCCCAATTTCTTTCCCTGGCGTAATCGAGTTTTGTCAGAGTTAGAGGGAATCAAATGATATATTTGAGCTGGGATCGGTTTGCAATATCTGGAAGAATCTTCCCGTTTGGCCACTTTAACAGGCAATGTCCAGAATGCGCAAGTTTTTGAGAAATGTTTGTGCTTGAGTATTGTGTGTAAGAGTTGTGAATTGTGTATCACTTTATCATGTGAATGCTCCACTGTGGTGCAGTGTACTCAGTGATAGTGAAGATAATATTAAATGGTGTGTGTGTGTGTACTCACCTAGTTGTGATTGCAGGGGTCGATTCACAGCTCCTGGCTCCGCCTCTTCACTGGTCGCTACTCGATCACTCTACCCGCTCCATGAGCATTATCATACCTCTCCTTAAAGCTATGTATGGATCCTGCCTCCACTACATCACTTCCCAGCCTATTCCACTTCCTGACAACTCTGTGACTGAAGAAATACTTCCTAACATTCCTGTGGTTCATCTGAGTCTTCAACTTCCAACTGTGACCCCTTGTTGCTGTATCCCACCTCTGGAACATTCTGTCTCTGTCCACCTTGTCGATTCCTCTCAGTATTTTATATGTCGTTATCATATCCCCTCTATCTCTCATGACTTTCTGTGTCGTCAGGTCGATTTCCCGTAACCTCTCCTCGTAGGACATACCCCTTAGCTCCGGGACTAGTCTTGTTGCAAACCTTTGCACTTTCTCTAATTTCCCTACATGCTTGGCTAGGTGAGGGTTCCAAAATGGCGCTGCATACTCCATTATGGGCCTAACGTACACAGTGTACATGGTCCTGAATGACATCCTTATTAAGATGTCGGAATACTGTTCTTAGGTTTGCCAGGCGTCCGTATGCTGCAGCAGTTATTTGGTTGATGTGCGCCTCAGATGTGCCCGGTGTGATATTCACCCCAAGATCCTTTTCCTTGAGTGAGATTTGTAGGCTCTGGCCCCCTAGACTGTATTCTGTCTGTGGTCTTCTTTGCCCTTCCCCAATCTTCATGACTTTGCCCTTGGTGGGGTTGAATTCCAGGAACCAGTTGCTGGACCAGGCCTGCAGCCTGTCCAGATCCCTCTGTAGTTCTGCCTGGTCCTCGTCCGATTGAATTATTCTCATCAACTTCACATCATCTGCAAACAGGGACACTTCGAAGACTATTCCTTCCGTCATGTCGTTCACAAATACCAGAAACAGCACCGGTCCTAGGACTGATCCCTGTGGCACCCCGCTTGTTACAGGCGCCCACTCTGACACCTCGCCATGTACCATGACTCGCTTTTGTCTTCCTGACAGGTATTCCCTGATCCATTGCAGAGCCTTCCCTGTTATTCCTGCCTGGTCCTCCAGCTTTTGCACTAATCTCTTGTGTGGAACTGTGTCAAACGCCTTCTTACAGTCCAAGAAAATGCAGTCTACCCACCTCTCTCTCTCTCTTGTCTTACTGCCGTCACCCTGTCATAGAACTCCAGTAGGTTTGTGACGCAGGATTTCCAATCCCTGAAACCATGCTAGCTGTCGTTGATAAGCTCATTCCTTTCTAGGTGCTCCACCATTCTTCTGATAATCTTCTCCATGACCTTCCATACAATTCATGTCAGTGACTGGTCTGTAGTTTAGTTCTTCGTGTCTGTCTCCTTTTTTAAAAATTGGGACTACATTTGCTGTCTTCCATACCTCAGGTAATCTCCCTGTTTCGATAGATGTGTGTGTGAGAGAGAGAGAGAGAGAGAGTGGGTGTGGGGGGGGTTGTGTTAACTGGGTATACTCTGCTCGGACATAACAAACCAAGAGTGAAAAAAACTTGGGTCAGTGAGCACGCGGAAAACGACGAACCTTAAAAGAAACTAACATCTAAATATTTGGCTGCCTATGTATAGAGAGATGGCAGAATTAAAGGAAGAAGTTTTATTTTTTTCATAGAGTGAACCAAAATATGTAGCAAGTCAGATACAGAGCAAGTCTGTATTACGTAAGAGATTTAGCTCACTGAGATCTCTAATGGAGCGAAATGTCGCTTGAGTGCCTACGTGTCGCTTGAGTGACTACGTGTGGCTTTAGTGCTTATCTTTCGCACAAAAGACATAGGTGAGGACACACCCTAATATGAGTGTGTCAAAAGACAGCCAAGGACACACCCTAATGTGTGTCAAAAGGCGGACGAGGACACACCCTAATGTGTGTCAAAAGGCGGACGAGGACACCCCCTAATGTGTGTCAAAAGGCGGACGAGGACACCCCCTAATGTGTGTCAAAAGACAGACGAGGACACACCCTAATGTGTGTCAAAAGGCGGACGAGGACACACCCTAATGTGAATGTGTCAAAAGACACAGATGAGGACACACTTTAATGTGGGTGTTGAGTGGTCAAGGAAAAACGCTGGGTGTTTTGACTTGCAAATTCTGACTAAACTTCTCTGGCTGGGGCTGAGACATGACCGTCTGTGGGTTTGTTTGTTTGTTTGTTTTTTTTGGTTAAACAAAATTGGGTACATGCACAGTGAGCGGCTACCCAATCCCACATAAATTACTTTGTTGCAACACCCGCAGTATGCTGGTACTTTATGCTTTGGGAGAGGTACATGGTGGGAACACCCTGCACTGAGCAGCTACACTGTTCTATGAGTTTTACTTGGAGGGAACACTCGTTTGCAATAGTTACCCTATTCTATATTAGTTACATGGTTGGAACACCCGCAGTGTGCGATTACCCTCTTTAGAATTAGTGTTATATGGTAGGAACGAAAGCTAGCTATATTTCATTGCTATATTCCATCACACAGGATGGGTTGTGTACATGATGGAGGGAAATCTGTCAGCCTGAGATGGGAAACTTCGGTAAGTCGATGGATGGCTTGGTGGGGGAGGGTGGGGGTTGACTGGTTGAGAGGGAGTGGGTGGGTGGGTATTTGTGGAAGGGATAGTTTGGAATGGTGGGATGGGAGTGGACAGATGAAGCAGAATGGCGTGGAGGAGGATGTGAGAGGAATTACCCGTATGGGTAATTCAGAGGACGGGGTGGTGGAGGCTCGATCCTCCATCTTCTTATCGAGGCTCGGTCTATGACAAGTCAGACTGCTGATGAATAATACGAATGAATGATGACTGGAGAAAAAGAAAGAAAAAAAGAGGGTAATATGTGAGAAATTAAAAAGAGGAACTGGAAGAGGATGCTACGAAGAGAAAATGAAAGAAGTGGTGATTAGAAGTTTGGGAACAGAAATATGAAGTGATAAGAACAGATGAGAAGAGGAAAGAAATGGGAATAGAATGTAAGTTAATATCAACGGCTTCTTTTTGTACTCTGAGGCTGGAATCAGTTTGTGGGTGAGTTACTTGTGTCAGCTCACCGACAATGATAAGGAAATGTGAAGAATTTTTAACACTTAATTCCTCTCGGTTTTTATGTAGGAAGATACTAGCGAAATTTCAGAAATAATAAATTATGTGGAACAGGACGAAAATAAACTATGCACGGTTAGGGTCACAAGTGACATGGTCCTTAGACAAATTAAAACCAAACAAATCCCCAGGCCCTGATGAACTCTATGCAAGGGTTTTAAGGTAATGTAAAGAGGAACTGAGCAAACCTTTGGCTAATATTTTCAACATATCACTGCAAGTTGGTAAGTAAGACACATAGGTAACATTTAGGCATCTTTATTCCGAAACGTTTAGCCTTCACAGTTGGCTTCTTCAGTCGAGCACAGAAAATAGGCAGGAGCTGTAGAGATGTGTAGGCGATGTAATCAGTCCATCACCCTTGTATGCCATTTTGTTATTCATATCACAGCAAACTGGCATGGTGCCATGTAAGTGGAAAAAAGCAAATGTGATACCTGTCTACAAAACAGGAGACAGGTCCTTAGCTTCAAACTATAGACCAATAAGCCTGACCTCCATAGTGGGAAAATTTATGAAATCAATTATTGCAGAGGCAATTCGTAGCCATCTTGAAAGGCATAACTTTATTAATGAATCTCAAGATGGTTTTACAAAGAGGCGTTCCTGTCTTACGAATTTGCTAACTTTTTTCACTAAGGTATTTGAGGAGGTAGATCATGGTAATGAATATGATATTGTGTATATGGACTTCAGTAAGGCTTTTGATAGAGTCCCACATCAGAGACTATTGAGGAAAATTAAGGCACATGGAATAGGAGGAGAATTTTTTTCATGGATAGAGGCGTGGTTGACAAATAGGCAGTAGAGAGTGCATAAATGGGGAGAAATCAGAGTGGGGGCGCATCTCGAGCGGTGTTCCACAGGGGTCAGTATTGTGCCCCTTGTTGTTCACAATCTACATAAACGACATAGATGAGGGAAAAATAGCGCCATAAGCAAGTCTGCCGATGACACCAAAATAGGCCGTCGAATTCATTCTGACAGAGGACAGTACAGCACTTATGGAAGATTTGAACAGACTGATGCAGTGGTTGGAGAAGTGGCAAATGAAGTTTAATATAGATAAATGTAAAGTTCTAAGCGTTGGACAGGAAAATAACCAAGTCACATATAAACTAAATAATGTAGATCTTAGTAATACTGATTGTAAAAAAAATTTGGAGTTCCGGTTAGCAGTAATCTAAAACCAAGACAACAGTGCATTAGTATTCGCAGTGAGGCGAACAGAATCCTTGGCTTCATATCAAGAAGCATTAATAAGAACATAAAGGAGGAACACTGCAGTAGACATATTGACCCATAACAGAAGTCCTCAGGTGAAGATGTGGGGGAATGGGGCAGTGTGGGTCACTGGGAAAGACAGAGAGGGAATGCGTATAGGGTTGTGCGTGTGTGGGAGACAAGGCGGGAGGTGTATGGGAGATAGAGGGAGGGGGAGTTTTGGTGAGGCTAATGGAAGAGAAAGGTTTACGTGAGGTGAACCTAAGTGACAATCCGAGTTGTAACAACATAAACATATGATATAATATTGGTTCTGGTGATGGAGAGAACGCTTTCTCGGAGGTTGAAAACCACAGGCAAATTACCATGAATACCATAGCGGTATTTATATATACGTATGTTTATGTATCTTTGTATCTTCGAGGAGTTTCGAGAATGTTTCTACTCTCAGGGCTGGCCACGGCCTGGTCCTGAGAGTAGGGGTCAGTGGGTCGCCAGGCGGGTTGCAAGCAGGTCACCAGGGGGGTCGCAAGCGGGTCGCCAGGCAGCAACGGCCTGGTCAACCAGGCCTTTGCTGCCTGGCGACCCGCTGACCCACTTATTAAGCACAGCCTGGTTGCTCTGGCACTTGTCCAGTTTTCCCTTGAAGACCTCTACACTTGTCCAAGCAGTATTTTTGATATCTTCTGGTAAGATGTTGAATAGTCTGGGACCATTGATGTTGATGCAGTGTTATTGTGCCTAATGTACCCCTTCTTTCCTCTGGACTTATTTCACATTTCCTCCTATACCTCTCACTCCTGTATGTTCTTATGGCTGTAAGTAGATCTGGGACAAGGACATCAAGTACTTTTCACATATATATTATCATGTATCTCCTTCTCCTCCATTCCAGTAAGTACATATTTAGGACTTTGAGGTGTTTGCAGGAATCTGAATTCTTTATTGACACTCTGTCAGCTGCTCTGACATCTCTCCTGCCCGGAACTGGGCCGTCGACACTGAACAGTATTCTAAACGAGAGAACACAAGCTATTTGAATAGTGTATGACTAGTGCCCCAATTGACACTTTCTCGGTCACATTTCTAGCTATCGTGTTTTTTGAAAGAAAAGTCAGACGATATAATTACTCCCAGGTCTTTCACGTGTTCCTTTCGTTCTGCTTGATGATCCTCTTGAGTTTTGTATACTGTGAGAGCCGATGATGTTTGCGGGACTTACATTTCACTCCTAGACTCCACTCTCACTTCTTAGGACAAGTATCGTTATATTAATGGAATACAATACCAACAAGATGATGTATTAGACACAGGGACACCACCTGTGACCTGATAAGCAAGACACATAGGCAACAGTTAGGCATCTTTAATCCGAAACGTTTCGCCTACACAGTAGGCTTCTTCAGTCGAGTACAGAAAGTAGGCAGGAGCAGTAGAGAAGTGAAGACGATGTAATCAGTCCATCACTCTTGAAGTCGAAGATTTGAGGTTGTCAGTCCCTCAGTCTGGAGAAGGGTTCTGTTTCATACTCTGAAACAATGTGGAGATCAAGCGACTGTGTAGGCCTAACTGTTGCCTATGTATCTTACTTAACTGTTGCCTATGTGTTTTACTTACCAACCTGTTGGTATTATATACCATTTTGATATTCACCTGTGACCTACATACCTGGAGTCTACCTGAAGGGTGTTCCAGGGATCAACGTCCCCGAGACCCAGTCCTTGACCAGGCCTCCCGGTGGATCAGGGCCTGATCAACCAGGCTGTTACTGCTGGAAACATAGTCCAACGTACGAACCACATCCCGGCTGATAGGACACTGACTTTAGGTATATGTTCAACTCCCTCTTGAAGGCAGCCAGGGATCTATTGGTAAGTCCCCTTATGGCTGGTGGGAGGCTATTGAACAGTCTTGGGCTATGGACACTTTTTGTGTTTTCTCTTAGTGTACTAAGGGTGTCAGTTCAGTAAAGAGATTATATGTGGAAAACAATGGAATATGAGGTAATCAGTCCCTCAGCCTTGCAAAAAGTTATTCAGGACGTTAGTGTTGATGAGGATTCATCTTCTCACCTCACTTCCCCTCCCTCTCGCTCTAACTTTCACCCCCTCTCAACTCACCCCCCCCACTCACCCACACCCCGACCCTAAACCTCGCACCCCTCTCACCTTAGCCCGGCCCTACACCTTAACTCTTTCACCCTAAACCCCCAAACCCTCATCTTCTTTCCTCACCCTCCCCACACAGTCACCCTCCCCCCGCCTCACACCCAGCATCACGTCCGCATATTTTCCTTAACAGCTGTCGTAAACACCACACGGTATTCCAGTGCTTGTATGTGTGTGTATGTTAGTGTACTCACCTAGTTGTGGTTGCAGGGGTCGATTCATATCTCCTGGCCCCGCCTCTTCACTGGCCGCTACTGAGTCTCTCTCCCTTCGCCATGAGCCTTTTCATACCTCTTCTTAAAGCTATGAATGGATCCTGCCTCCACTACATCGCTTCCCAAGCTATTCCACTTCCTGACCACTCTGTGACTGAAGAAATACTTCCTAACATCCCTATGATTCATCTGAGTCTTCAACTTCCATCTGTGACCCCTTGTTGCTGTGTCGTATCTCTGGAACATTCTGTCTCTGTCCACCTTGTCAATTCCTCTCAGTATTTTATATGTCGTTATCATGTCCCCCCTTTCTCTCCTGTCTTCCAATGTCGTCAGGTCGATTTCCATTAACAACTCCTCGTAGGACATACCCCTTAGCTCCGGGACTAGTCGTGTTGCAAACCTTTGCACTTTCTCTAGTTTCTTTATGTGCTTGGCTAGGTGTAGTTTCCAAACTGGTGCTGCATACTCCAGTATGGGCCTAACGTACAGTGTATAGGGTTCTGAACGATTCCTTATTAAGATGTCGAAATGCTGTTCTTAGGTTTGCTAGGCGCCAGTATGCTGCAGCAGTTATTTGGTTGATGTGCGCCTCAGGAGATGTGCCTGGTGTTATACTCACCCCAAGATCTTTTTCCTTGGGTGAGGTTTTTAGTCTCTGGCCCCCTAGATTGTACTCCGTCTGCGGTCTTCTTTGTCCTTCCCCAATCTTCATGACTTTGCACTTGGTGGGGTTGAACTCCAGGAGCCAATTCCTAGACCAGTCCTGCAGCCTGTCCAGATCCCTTTGTATTTCTGCCTGGTCCTCGTCCGACTTAATCCTTCTCATCAACTTCACATCATCTGCAAACAGGGACACTTCGGAGGTTATTCCTTCCGTCATGTCATTCACAAATACCAGAAACAGCACCGGTCCTAGGACTGACCCCTGTGGAACCCCACTCGTCACAGACGCCCACTCTGACACCTCGCCACGAACCATGACTCATTGCTGTCTTCCTGACAGGTATTCTCTGATCCATTGTAGTGCCTTCCCTGTTATCCTTGCCTGGTCCTCCAGCTTTTGCACTAATCTCTTGTGTGGAACCGTGTCAAACGCCTTCTTACAGTCCAAGAAAATGCAATCTACCCACCCCTCTCTTTCTTGTCTTACTGCTGTCACCCTGTCATAGAACTCCAGTAGGTTTGTGACAGGATTTCCCGTCCCTGAAACCGTGTTGACTGCCGTTGATAAGCTCATTCCTTTCTAGGTGTCCCACCACTCTTCTGCGTGTGAGTACAAATAGGAAGCGAGTCTGTCTGGCGCTCAGCAGACGGAGGATCAAGCCTCCACCACGTCTTGCGCTGAATGACCCACATAGGTTTAGCGCTTTTTTTATAAAAAAAAAAAAAAAAATGCGTGTGTATGTTTGTTAGTTAGTTACCATTTTGTCCTAGGCACATGTCGATTAGACACTAGGCCTGTTGTATGTATGTATGTGTGTGTGTGTGTGTGTATGTAACGAAACACTTCGAAATGTTTCGGCCCCGCCGGGAATTGAACCTGGGCCCTCCGTGCGTGAAGCAAGAGCGCTAGCCACCGTGCCATCGGGTGTGTGTGTGTGTGTACTCACCTATGGGTAGTTGCAGGGGTGAATTCACAGCTCCTGGACCCGCCTCTTCGTTGTCGTTATTATGTCCACTCTCTCCTTTCTCCAAGAGCTTTATCGTACTTCTTCTTAAAGCTATGTTTGTATTCTGCCTCCACTACATCACTCCAGATCGTTAAACTTCCTGACAACTCTATAACTGAAGAAATACTTCCCAATCTGAGTCTTCAACTTCCAGTTGCGACCTCTTGTTGCTGTGTCTCATCTCTGAAACATTACTGTCACTATCCACCTTGTCAATTTCTCTCAGTATATGTTATCATGTCCTCCCCTATCCCTCCTGTCCTGTGTGTGTGTGTGATTATTTATTTATGGTGAAATAATAGCGCTCAGCTCGTGTGTACTCACCTAGTTGTACTCATTTATTTATGGTTGCAGGGGTGAGTTGACTCATGGCCTCGCCTTCCAATTACTCACGAACGGTCACGCTAAATGTCTGGTCTCAGGGGCACCGTACCTATTCTTTAAACTGTGTGTGTGTTTTAGTTACCATTTTGTCTTAGGCACTTGTGTATGTGTGTGTGTACTCACCTAATTGTGGTTGCAGGGGTCGAGACTCAGCTCCTGGCCCCGCCTCTTCACTGATCGCTACTGGGTCCTCTCTCTCCCTGCTCCATGAGCTTTTATCATATCTCGTCTTAAAGCTATGTATGGTTCCTGCCTCCACTACATCACTTGCCAGACTATTCCCCTTCCTGACAACTCTATGACTGAAGAAATACTTCCTAACATCCCTTTGAATCATCTGAGTCTTCAACTTCCAATTGTGACCCCTTGTTTCTGTGTCCCCTCTCTGGAACATCCTGTCTCTGTCCACCTTGTCTATTCCACGCAGTATTTTGTATGTCGTTATTATGTCTTCCCTAACCCTCCTGTCCTCCAGTGTCGCCAGGCCGATTTCCCTTAACCTTTCTTCGTATGGCATTCCCCTTAGCTCTGGAACTAACCTTGTCGCAAACCTTTACACTTTCTCTAATTTCTTGACGTGCTTGACCAGGTGTGGGTTCCAAACTGGTGCTGCATACTCCAGTATGGGCCTGACGTACACGGTGTACAGTGTCTTGTGTGTGTGTGTGTGTAGCTTCTTAACTTTGCATTGAATGACTCAGATTTTAAAATGTATCGTATTATTATTCAAAACACTGTGAACACTTGGTGAACTGCAGGAACACTTGTGTAAGCAGTTTAAATGTCAAATATATTTGATCATTAAGCAGTGAGATGCCTCTTTTTCGTGGCACGAGGGTTAACTACTGTATTTTTTTATGATTTGAGAGTTAATTTTTCTTTTTTCCTGATACAAGAGTTTGTTGTATTTTTTATGATTCCTAATGTATCCACCTGTAACGGAAATCGAACCACGGACTTTAGTGTGTGAGCTGAGTGCACTAGCGATCGAGCTACCTGTGACATATCTGCTACTGTTTTCGAGAGTTCTTCCGGTGTCGAAGCTCGCCCTCACACCATAATTCATTGTTGACTGGTCCACCAGGCTGTTGCTACCAGCAGTTCGTAGGCCCATAATTGGTAAACAGTTCGTCCTTGTCAACTTTATCTGTTCCGTGAGTACAATGTATATCGTGAATATATCCTTGCATGGTTTGCAGCCTTATGCTGAAAATAAATCTTTTTTTCGTCTCGTCTCAGACCTCTCAGCTAGCTGAGGGCTCCATACTGGTACTGCCAACTCAAGAACTGATCTGAAATATGTGGTGACGAATTACCCGAAGGGATTTATCACCTATTTTGAAGATTATCGTAACTAATAAGACACAAACGAAGCACTCAGATGTTTTTAATAACGAAACGTTTTTCCTGCACAGCTGGATATATCAATCGAATACATAGGTGGTAATAATGGTGGAGACTGTAGAAGAGAGGTAGTTTTTAGGTGATTAGTCCCCCAGCCTTGATAGAAGACCTGTAGTTGATCAAGAACTCTAGCAAAGAGAGGAAAGCGTGTCTC
Source organism: Cherax destructor (assembly GCA_009830355.1). Taxonomy (NCBI): domain Eukaryota; kingdom Metazoa; phylum Arthropoda; class Malacostraca; order Decapoda; family Parastacidae; genus Cherax; species Cherax destructor. The sequence goes on from WNWK01005634.1 coordinate 91,065, forward strand.
GTGACGCTACGGTACATTCATGTGGATTTAAAAAGCTGTTTGCGAGGAAGGAAGAGTTCACTAGCCCCTTCCGGGAGGGCTAAGTCCCTCGAGGGCTGACGGGGGGGCTGAGAGATACCCTCTTTACTGGAGAATTTTCTCCACAAGACCGTCAATCTCTTAGCCTAACGCCGTATTGCATACAATTTTAATTGTGCAATAGTTGCTCCATGATGATTTTTATAGTTTGCTTTATAGTGAGGTTTCCTTTCTAGGTGATACTGTCTCTGGTCTCCGTTACCAGTTCCATTGCAGGCACATTCCAAGTACTAACAGCTTGACTGGTCACAGACGCTTTTGTTCTATGTGTTGAATGACTCACGCGGGCTTAGCTTATTGAAATACGTACAGCTGGGAGTTGCAGCATTTCTACGCACCCAGGAGAGACTGCACGTAACTACGCTTGTTTGTGCAATATATCGCCGTGAGCGCAGACTCACAGACAACAACATGCGGACGTGTCCGTATGCAAGAAAAATGTACAGACGTGTTCGTGTGCAACCAGTAACGTTCATCCGCGTCACTGTGCAACACCAACATCCATCTGTGTCCGTGAGCAACAATCACGTACCCTTACCCACCCCCCAAGACACTGATGGTACATCCCGTCTATTTTACGCTCATGTACGTTCCGTTTGAACGCACATGAACGGTCTTTTCATGAGCGTGTGTGCTTATCCAAGAATTTCCTCTCATACACTCGCACCCTCACACAAAGAAGCGACCAGTCATACACACACACACACACACACACACACACACACACACACACACACACACACACACATTCACACGTTCTCGGCATTTCAGTACGTGTAATCTCTTTTTATCTTGGCTCAGCCGTGAGGAGCGATCTAATGTTGGTAACCATGGCTGGACTGCTCCATCCTCAGCGCTCCGAAGCACTTCCCCGTGAGTGCCTCTATATTTCAGTGTTCGGAAACACTCAAAACGTCCCCACCTATACAAACAATAATGTATATTTAAGAATATTTGTTTATTAATAATTCTTAAGTGATCATTGATATATATATATATATATATATATATATATATATATTTTAATATATATATATATATATATATATATATGTAGTCATACACCTGCTATATTTACTTAAGTGACCTCCTTGATATAGAGGTCACTGCTCTCGGGGTTACTAATTACTTCTCATTGCCCCTTAGTGACATCACAAACAACTATGACTATAATCAAGGGGAAGCGGGAAGGGTGCCACTTGGGGTGCCAGGGTCGTACTGGCACTGTTTACGACCCAACACGACCTCTAACAACCTTAACTACACCCGCGCTGACACTTACAACCGCTCGGCGATTAACCCGAACGTGGTTAAAGCGAGAACCGATGGCCGTGGCTTCTTTAATAGGGAGTACCTGATGCTGGGAAGGGCTCTTGATATGAGAAACTGGAGTTACTCTCCCATTCCTCTGCTCAGACTTTCTTAACCTCTACCTCTCCCATTCCCAAGGTGCAATTTAATACATAGCGATGTAGTGCTTTCGTATAAGCATAATAACCTTGATGATCACGGGGAGAGAGAGAGAGGAAACATACAAGAGGAGCTATAGACAAGCAATAAATAAGGAAAATATAAGAGAGCGGATAAATTCAGTAAAGGGTAAAGCAAGCACGAACAATATATATTAGAGGGTAAGAAAGAGAGCAGAGACGAATGATACCAAACAAGATATACTAGTAGAAATAACAGTGGACAGACGAGGAGATAATACAAAAAGGAAGAAGAGCAAAGCTAAGCGAGAAGAGTATATGAGAGAGAAGAGATAACATGGGCATCAACACCCGCTGTGCTCTACCACGATGGGTTGTGTTTACCCGGAGTCTACGCGAAGACAGTGGTCAACGCACCTGCTGCCGGGTCCCAGACCAAGCCTCCCGGTGGGTCCTCTAATTAACGAGTCTGTTGGTGTTAGCTGTACGATGTCCAACGTAGGCACCACAGCTCTGCTGATCTGGAACTAACTTGTAAAACTTATCCAGTTCTTTCTTTTAACCAAACCAGTGGTCTACTGGTTTACCTGGAGGGTATTCCGGGGGTCAACGCCCCCGCGGCCCGGTCTGTGACCATTCCTCATGGTGAATCAGAGCCTGATCAACCAGGCTGTTACTGCTGGCCGCACGCAGTCCGACATACGAACCACAGCTCGGCTGGTCAGGTACTGACTTTAGGTGCCTGTCCTGTGCCTGCTTGAAGACAGCCAGGGGTCTATTGGTAATCCCCCTTATGTACGCTGGGAGGCAGTTGAAGAGTCTTGGGCCCCTGACACTTATTGTGTTGTGTCTCAACGTGCTAGTGGCACCCCTGCTTTTCATTGGGGGGATGTTGCATAGTCTGCGGAGCCTTTTGCTTTCGTAGGGAGTGACTCTCGTGTGCAAGTTTGGTACTAATCCCTCTAGGATTTTCCAAGTGTATATAATAATGTATCTCTCCCGCCTGCGTTCTAGGGAGTACAGGTTTAGGAACTTCAAGCGTTCCCAGTAATTGAGGTGGTTTATCGCAGTTATGTGTGCCGTGAAGGTTCTCTGCACATTTTCTAGGTCAGCAATTTCACCTGCCTTGAAAGGTGCAGTTAGTGTGCAGCAATATTCCAGCCTAGATAGAATAAACGACCTGAAAAGTGTCATCATGGGCTTTGCATCCCTGGTTTTGAAGGTTCTCATTATCCATCCTGTCATTTTTCTAGCAGATGCGATTGCTACAGTGTTATGGTCCTTGAAGGTGAGATCCTCTGACATGATCACTCCCAGGTCTTTGACATTAGTTTTTCGCTCTATTGTGTGGTTGGAATTTGTTTTATACTCCGATGAAATTTTAATTTCCTCACGTTTTCCATATCGGAGTAATTGAACTTCATATTGTTTTCTGCAGCCCATTTAAAGATTTGGTTGATGTCTGCTTGGAGTCTTGCAGTGTCTTCAATGGTGGACACTGTCATGCAGATTCGGGTACCTTTGATATACCTTTGAAGAGTTTCGAGAGTATCTACTCTCTGAGCCCGGCCATGGGCCAGGCTCGTCTGGTGCTTGCCTGGTCAACCAGGCTGTTGCTGCTGGAGACCCGCTGCCCCACATATCCATCACAGCCTGGTTGATCTGGCACCTGGTGAAGATATTTGTCCAGTTTCCTCTTGAAGGCTTCTACACTGGTTCCAGCCGTGTTTCGGATATCTTCTGGTAAGATGTTGAATAGTCTGGGACCCCGGATGTTAATACAGTGCTCCCGTATTGTCCCCACCGCACCCCTGCTCCTCACTGGGTTTATTTTACACTTTCTCCCATATCTCTCACTCCAGTATGTTGTTATGGCAGTGTGCAGATTTGGGACCAGGCCCTCAAGTACTTTCCATGTATATATTATCATGTATCTCTCTCTCCTCCGCTCCAATGAGTACATGTTCAAGACTTGAAGGCGTTCCCAATAATTTAGATGTTTCAATGGCTCAATGTGAGCCGTAAACGATCTCTGGATTTGTTCCAGCTCTGCTATTTCTCCTGCCCTGAACGGGGCCGTCAGCACTGAGCAGTATTCTAAGTGAGGGAGCACTAGCGATTTGAATAGTGTCACCATCGGCATTATTTCCCTTGTTTTGAAAGTTCTCAATACCCACCCCGTCATCTTCCTGGCTGTTGTGATCTTTGTCTTGTTATGGTCTTTAAACGACAGATCAGCAGACATAATTATTCCCAAGTCCTTTACGTGTTCCTTTCGTTCTATGTGGTGACCCTCTTGCGTTTTGTATATAGTGTTCCTTTTGAGTTCTTCATTTTTTCCATACCTAAGCAGCTGAAACTTATCACCATTGAACGTCATGTTGTTCTCCACTGCCCATTGGAAGACCTTGCTTATGTCCTCCTGTAATTTTTCAGTGTCCTCTACCGTAGTGACTTTCATGCTTATTTTAGTGTCATCTGCAAAGGAAAACACGGCACTGTGGTTTATATCCCTGTCTATGTCCGATAATAGGATGAGGAACAAGATGGGAGCGAGTACTGTGCCTTGTGGAACAGAGCTTATGTATGAAAGGAGGATATTGAAAAGTCTTGGTCCTTTCACACTTACTAAGTTTTTCCTTAGAGAACTCGTTGCATCCTTGCTTTTCACTTGGGGTATTTGGCACCATCTGCCTAACCTCTTGCATTAACAGAGAATGATTTGTGTATATAGATTCGGGATCAGTCCCTCCAGATTTTTTTTAGGTGTAAATTATAATGCATCTTTCTCGAATACATTCCAAGGAGTACAGATCGAGTTATGTGGCATGCACCAAGTGCGTCTTTTTTATTTTAGTGTGTATCACCCAGCCACACATCCTGAAGTCCATCCATCAGCTGAACGACCTGTAGTTTATTATCGATATAGGTGTCGAGGCGCCCACCTGTATTTATGGTTAAATTACCGGTTGCAAAAAGTCAGCCAGGGTGAGGAAGGGGGGTTGAGCTCTGAGCTATTTGACCTTGTAACTACACCCAGATCTAGAGATCAGTCTCTCACATGCTTCAGGATGATCATCACATAGTCTCTCTTTATATGAATATATGAGCTATAGCTAGTGAGCTTTCTCATTTTTGCTGTCTCTTATCCTGACATTAGTGTGGGATCTGCAAAGTTTATTGTACATACTATAAATAAGTGCAAATTACTTTTGAGATGGGAATGTATGTGCATAAAAAACAACCTATGATGTTTACTTTTGTTCTTAACTTTATTGAATTTGTACCACAGGTACCACAGGTACCACAGTCCTAATAGTACCTCTGTTCGTCAAGAGGGACTTCAACCGTTCCCAGCAATTTAGGTGCTTGACTGAATTTATGCGAGCAGTGAAGGTTCTCTACACATACTCCAGTTCTGCATTTTCGCCTGCCTTGAAAGGACCTGTTAGGGTACATCAGTATTCCAGCCTGTAAAGAACAAGTAAACTGAAGTGTATCATTATTATTGCCTCACCATCTCTTATCTTCGAGGTTCTAGTTATTTACTCTATCATTTTCCTTGCACTTGTGATAGCGACACTTGTGGTGCTACGACTTATCACTTAGACTCTCACATTAAAATTATGCTCTGTTGAGTGATTCGAATTTGTTTTATACTCTGTTCCAGTATTTATTTTCTCGGTCTTTTCGTAATGGAGAAACATCAACTTGTCCTCATTGAACATCATATTGCCCTTCAATACCCTTCACAAGGAATTGGGGATTACCAAGAGACCTCTGGCTATCTTCAAGAGAGAACCTGATAATTTATTCAAGACATCTCCTGATCAGCCGGGCTGTGGTTCATATGTTGGACTAGGTGCAGCTAGTACTAATTTCAATGTTTGGCCTAATTATTCAATATGACCTAATTAATCAGCCCATACTCCAGGAGGCTTGGTCTGGGACCTTACCCTCGGAATACTCTCCAGGTAGAGTCTAGATAGGTAGACCCTGCCGTATTTGTGCCCTGGTCATTCGGTTGTAAGTGTAACCACTGAGCTACGATCCACTTAAGGCAATATATATTATACAGCATAGTTCTGAGTTCTATATCGGAAAATTGATACGACAATACTGGAAAAGAAGTAAAATATTACAAAATACATTAACAACTAACAACAAAATAATAATAATAATAATAATAATAATAGTAATCCAGTTTCACGAATCTGTACTACTGCGACAGATTAGGAGTTTAGAACATAAATTCTCTTGAAAATCGTTGAATGAGGAGTGAAGGATAAACAAAACACAAGAGGGAAGAAAGACATAAAGAGAATGTAATTAAGGTGCTGAACATATTAAGCTAAGACAAATCGTAAGGTTGACACTTCAAGAGGACGGAGGGGGGGAGAGGGGGTGCCTTGATGTCGACAGCCTCTTGATGCAAGATATTGGAGCTTCCCTCCCGTATGATCAAACCACATCCCTTCTCAATCTCTAGTATGACATGGGTTGGACACATCCCCGTAAATATAGAATAATAGCAATGATTGATTCAGATTTGATTTGACGGATTAATTATGGACACCCTGTGCCGATTCCGTGGTCAGGAGACTAAGTAAGAACATAATGTATACGGGGAATTGGCCTCCTTAGGGAATTCAGATTGCATTCATGTTAGATACATGAAGATTTATCAATTATATTTTGAAAGAACTGGGTTTTCTAACGAGTTTTCTAACGAGTTGAAGAGGCGTTGAACCTTCTACCAGGTAGTGTCGCTGAGATTCTTAGGAAAAGTTTAAGAAACAGATTTGAGAAATGCGGGAACATGGAAGGATGAGAGTAAATAGAACCTGTCTGCCGCGAGACAGTACTTCTGAAAAAGTATCCCTTTATTTATTTGGTTCCTATTGCGGGTGGTGGGGGTGTTATACCCGATGGTGGGGGTGTTATACTCGATGGTGGGGGTGTTATACTCAATGGTAGGGGTGTGTTATACTTGATGGTGGGGGTGTCATACTCGATGGTAGGGGTGTTATACACAATGGTAGGGTGTTATACTCGATGGTGTGGGTGTTATACTCGATGGTGTGGGTGTTATATTCGATGGTGTGGGTGTTATACTCGATGGTGTGGGTGTTATACTCGATGGTGTGGGTGTTATACTCGATGGTGTGGGTGTTATACTCGATGGTGTGGGTGTTATACTCGATGGTGTGGGTGTTATACTCGATGGTGGGGATGTTATACTCGATAGTAGAGTGTTATACTCGATGGGGGGGGGGGTGTTATACTCGATGGTAGGGTGTTATTGAGAGTGAGAAGCATTTATTTCTCTCTCTCTTTTTCTTTTTTTTTTAAACAGGGTTTGACAAGGTTAGGTTAAGGATCCCTAACTTTATTGACAAGCTATTGACAAGTTAAGGATTCCTAACTTTATTGATAAGCTATTGACAAGTTAAGGATTCCTATTGACAAGCTAAGAGCTGTTACCTACATCAGCTCATTTGAAAGCATTTTTATTGTTATGAAACATACAAGTAGGGAACAGGATGAAGTTGGAGCCATCTGTGGGCCAGCATTTTCATTTAATCAACTGACTTTATCTCGTTGACATCATTGTTGTACGAATGTGTTCCAGACTCGAGTCATCCTGGGGATAAATGATCTCAGATGAAGTGATGTTCTGGAGAAGGGTACAGCCAGAGTGAAGTTGCTGCTTTCTGCCCGTCTTGTGGTGTAGAAGCTTACTTCTCGCTGTCCTCGAAGTGGAGCCAAGTGTGGTACTTTGACAATGTTGGCCTTGTACATAACAGTAAGGCCGCCCATGTCCCTCCTGTGTTGAAGGCTCTGCTGAAATGACAGATCTATTCAGGATGGGTCTAGGCGAGAGATGAGACGTCTTGCTCTGTTCTCTACTCTGTCAAGCAGTCCCAGATGAGAGGGGTGGCAGACAAACTAAGAAAGTGGAGTGCCTCATACAGAATCTTGCAACCCCTACTGTCAAGCAGATGCGAGATACGTCGAAAATCTGTAAGTTTCCTGGCTGTCTTGTTTGTAAGATTTACAACGTGGTTCTTCATGGTCAATTTGGAGTCAGATTTCACCCCAAGGATATCAACTTCTTCCCCGGGTACCAACACTCTCCCATTCATACTTACTACAGCTCTGGCATTACCATCATGGTGCCTAGAGACCATCATCATTCTTATTTTCTCAGGTGCAGATGTTACCTTCCATCGGTTTCCCCAAGCTGATATAGCTCTTAGCTGGTGATTGATGTAGCTTAGAGCAGCTGGCATTTATTCTCTTGGATAAGTAAATGTCAGAGTACAGTCGTCTGCATATACATGTGATTGTGGGATGAGATGAAAAGGTCATTGAAGTAGACATTCAATAACAGTGGTCCAAGCACCACTTCCTTGTGGAACACTTGCCCCAATAGGATGTCTTGCTGATTCTGTTCCATTGAGAACTACCCTTAGAGATCTACCATGAAGGTAATCACTGAGGAGACAGCGTGGAGTGCAATTCCCAGTGCTTGCAGTTTTGCCAAGAGGCCCTGATGCTAACTTTGGATTCATCCAGTGATTCTCTCTCTCTCTCTCTCTCTCTCTCTCTCTCTCTCTCTCTCTCTCTCTCTCTCTCTCTCTCTCTCTCTCTCACTGTCTCAGACATCAGCTGGACACCAGACATCAACTGGACACCAGACATCACTTGAACATCGAACATCAGCTGAACATCAGACTTCAGCTGGACATCAGACATCAACTAAACTTCAGACATCAACTAAACTTCAGACATCAGCTGGACATCAGACATCAGCTAGACATCAGACATCAGCTAGACATCAGACATCAACTGAGCATAAGACATCAGCTGGACATCAACTGAATATCAGGCATCAACTGAACAACAGACATCAGCTGGACATCAGACATCAACAGAACATCAGATATCAACTGAACATCAGATATCAACTGAACATCAGGCATCAACTGACCATCAGGCATCAGCTGGACATCAGACATCAGCTGGACATCAGACATCAGCTGGACATCAGACATCAACTGAACATCAGACATTAGCTCACTCCACTATCTCGTTCAACCAATCTTCATCATGTTCTCATTTTTATCTTTCCAGTTAAAACACAAATGACAGTAATATCCCTTCCATCCTCTTTCTCTCCCCCTTCATCTCTTTTCCTTTTAGCTTCTCCGTCTCTTCCTTTCTCTGTCACCCCTCTTCATTTTTCATCTGCAGTATCTATTTCTCCCTTAGCTCCTTTCCTTATTTTCTTTTGCCATCCCGTTTTTTCTTAATCCTCTCTTCAAGCTTCAATTCTTATTTTTTTCTCTTTGATTTTTTCCTTTACCTTTGATGTACCTTTGACGAGTTTCGAGAGTGTTTCTACTCCCGGAGCCCGGCCATGGGTCAGGCTCGTCTGGTGCTAGCCTGGTCAGCCTTTACATATTGTCCTCTTCACATCTTTCTGTTATTTCCACTTTTCCCATTCTTTTCTCCTCTGTGTTCGCTTGTTTAGTTTACATTCCTATCGGCTTTATTCTTCTAGATTTCCCATTTTTTTCATCTTCCTGGTTTGCGATTAAGCGCTTCTTTCTCCTCTCTTTCCTACATAACTCCCGTCTACTCTCCCACCTCCTCTTTCCCCCATCTCCTCCTTCCCTTCTCCCCTTCCTCCCCTCGACCCGCTCTCACAAAGCTGCGGTGATGAACCACTTCCCATACAGGAGTTCGGGGGCCATCTGTCTCCCTTTGCTCTCAGGACACTCGTCAAATCTCTCTCTCTCTCTCTCTCTCTCTCTCTCTCTCTCTCCTCACTCACTCACTCACTCTCTTCTCTCTTCCGACTTTAAGCCGTTCCCAGTAATTTAAATGTTTTATTGGCTCTATGCGGGTCGTAAACGATCTCTATATCTGTTCCAGCTGTGATAAGTCTCCTGCCCTGCCTTAAGTAGCTGCAACTTGTTACCATTGAAAGACATAATGTTCTTCACTGCCCACTGACATTTTAAGCAAATTTTCCAAATTTGCTTGCAACAGATGGAACATAAAGTGTAAATATGTATCAAGATGTACTCCTGTTAACCCTTTTGGTGCCTAGTTTCTAGGATAGCTGATGTACAATAAACTAGCAGCTTCAGCTAGCAGCGGTAAAATAATAATATAAACATTACCAAATGAGTTTTTACTGTATTTGTTGCTGTTGTTACTGCTGCTGTTTGTCTTGCAGATTCTTCTTCTTTTTCTTCTTCTTCTTCTTCTTCTTTTTCTCCTCTGGCAGTGCTTTTCGAGATATTGGTCGTCCCCTTTTTTGGTATTAGATTAAAGCTTAGTGACTGCATGTATCAGCAGCAATTCACTTGTACATTAACACCAAGAATTCTTTACTGCATGAAATATGAAGTAAAGTAAAATGAATATGTATATCGTATAATGAATGAATAAACTCTCGGTGTGTTGAATACACTGAAAGCACAGTGATATATACACTTCTCTGTGTATAGTATACACACTGAAACGAACCTCTTGATGTATTTACAATAGCAGTGTTTTACAATGTTTTACAAAACATCATGTCTCCTGTGCAAGAATAGACACGTCATCCAAAAACGTCAACCATCTAGAAAGATGTTTCTGGATCTGCAATAAGGATGTGGAACAATGGACAGATATCATGAAAGTACTCAGGAGGTTTATAAATAATAAACATGATAACAAAGATGAACTATTGGATAATCTACCCAGAATATATAGAGCATGGGAGGATGGGAGAGGAAAAAACACAGGAAACAAAAAAAGAAGCTAGCTCAGCCCCCAGCCTTAGGGCTGACCCAGACTCAGCCCCCAGCCATGGTGCAAATACGGATTCGGCTAACGACTCTTCCACAGCCACCAAAGCCATAGTCCCTATTACAGATGTAGTAAAGAAGTCCTCTTCCGAGGAAAATGTTGGCCTCCTGAAAACAGATGGTGGTGTGTCTGGCTTGGCTGTCGAAGACTGTAGTACAGTTCTAGGATCTGCTCAAATTGGGAATACATCCAGTACGAACTGTATCCAACCAAAAGCAAAATGGTGCAGATTCTATGATTGGGGCATCTGTAAGCATGGAATATCGAAACATGCAACTTAGAGCATCCCCAAAAATGCCACGACCTCCTGTCTGAAGGAGTGTGTCGTTCTACCTCTTGCAAATTCTTCCACCCTGAGATGTGCCACTCTTCAGTCCTTAAAAAACAATGTTGCAACACCAACTGCCCCGCATACCACTTGAAAGGGACCAGGAGGTACACACCCCGTAAAACAAATCGTAGTAGTTACGGCAACTCCACTCCAAGTGATTTAGTGGTAGGAAACAAAGAAATATCCAAAATAGTTCACCACCTTGTAGCCTTGATGGACTGGAGGCACAGCCAGTGGCCCCTCCAGACTCACAACTACTGATGCCAACAACAAAATCCCCCCAACAAACACGCAACACGATCTCATTTATATTTGCTAATATACAGGGCCTTAAGCCATCCACTAACAACAAAATACCTTTCATCAGTGGACTTCTAGGGGAGTCAAATGCAATGTTTGCAGCCTTCACAGAGACCCACGCAAAAGATTACTTTGACAATGAAATATGGATACCTGGGTACAGCCTTCTCAGATGCGACAGAAAGAACAGGCAACAAGTGGGGATTTGGCCTGTATGTCAAAGAGTCGCTCATTTGCACGGAGATACTGAACATCATAAATGATGGAGATGAAATTCTAACGATAAAAATAGAGAACCACACATATGAGCTGCTGAATTTCTGCAATAAACACCCTAAATCAGCAGATAGTGGAGCCAACAAGACTGGAGAACACACTAGACCTTATTTTCACAAATAATGAAGACCTGGTAAGAAACATAATATAAAAAACAACTAATTCTGATCACAATCTAATCGAAGTCCAGACTTACATGTACAGGGGTCCTGATCAGTAAAATGCATACGGCTATGAGGGTACCTTCACCAAATTCAACTTCAACAACAAGAACATCAACTTGGACCAGGTAAACTATGTCCTAAATGAAACATGTTGGGAAGATATCTTAAATAACATGGACCCTAACCAGTGCCTTGAAAACATCAACTTTCTGGTAGCTGAAGTATGTTCAAGGCATATTCCCCTAAGAAAAAAGAAAAGAAGTGAACTGGAGAGAGAGAGAGAGAGAGAGAGAGAGAGAGAGATGCTCCATCTGCAGGAGAAGGCGAAGAATCACTGAGTTCCTCAAGAATGCAAGATTATCTGAAACACGGAAGGAAGCGCTAAGTAGGGAAGTGGAAAATATTAAGTTTAAGGACTCATACAGGATCCAGTAGAGACAAGAGGAGCTAAAAGTGATTAGTGAAATTGAAAGAAATTCAAAATATACCTTTTTGTATGCCAAAAACAAGGCAAAAGCCACATGTAGTACAGGGTCCCTGCTCAGACAAAACGGATCTTATACAGATGACAACAAAGAAATGAGTGAGATACTGAAATTTTCAATATGACTCTGTGTTCAGCGAGCCACTAATCAGTGTAAAGATAGACAATCCAAATAATTTTTTCATGAATGAGACTCAAAACCCTGTTAATGTATGTCAGATTTCTGACATAACCCTAAATCCACTAGACTTTGAGAAAGCCATTGACAACATGCCCATGCACTCAGCCCCAGGCCCTGACTCGTGGAACTTTTGTGTTCAATAAGAACTGCAAGAAACCCCTCTCACGGGCCCTAAGTATGCTATGGAGAGGGAACATAGACACAGGTGAGATTCCAGTCACTAAAAATAACGGATATAGCCACACTCCATGAAAGTGGCAGCAAAGCAATAGGTAAGAACTATAGACTAACAGCTTTAACGTCCCACATCATAAAATCTTTGAAAGAGTTCTAAGAAGGAGCATTACAAACCACTTGGACTCCCAACAATTGCACAATCCAGGGCAACTTGGGTTTAGAGCAGGTCGCTCCTGCCTCTCGCAACTACTGGACCACTATAATATGGTCTTGGATGCACTGGAAAACAGAATGCAGATGTAGTATACACAAATTGTGCAAAAGCCTTTGACAAGTGCGATCATGGTGTAATAGCACACAAAATACTTGCTAAAGGGATAACTGGCAAAGAAGGCAGATGGATCTTCAACTTTCTAACCAATCGAACACAAAGAGTAGTGGTAAACAGAGTTAAAACAGAAGTTACCATAGTGAAAAGCTCTGTTCCACAGGGCACAGTACTCGCCCCTATCCTGTTCCTCATCCTCATATCAGACATAGACAGAGATGTAAACCACAGCACCGTATCATCCTTTGCAGATGATACTAGGATCTGCATGAGAGTGTCATCCATTGAGGACACAGCCAATCTCCAAGAAGATATAAACCAAGTTTTCCAATGGGAAACGGAGAACAATATGATGTTCAATGAAGACAAATTTCAAATAATCCGTTATGGAAAACTGGAGGAAACAATAGCTAGGACTGAGTATACTACAAACTCTAATCACACAATAGAGCGGAAAAGTAATGTGAAGGACCTGGAAGTGGTTATGTCTGAGGATCTCACCTTCAAGGATCACAACAATGCCACTATCACATCTGAGAGGAAACTGACAGAATGGATAATAAGAACATTCAAGGCAAGTGATGCTAAGCCAATGATGATCCTTTTTGAATCACTTGTTGTCTCTAGGCTGGAATACTGCTGTACATTGACATCTTCATTCAAGGCAGATCTAAAGAATGTACAGAGAACCTTTACTGCACATATAAGTTTCTGCAAACACCTTAACTACTGGGAACGCTTGGAAGCACTTTACTTGTACTCACTGGAACGCAGGCGAGAGAGCTACATCATAATCTACACCTGGAAGATCCTGAAGGTACTGGTTCCTAATCTGCAGACGGAAATCACTCCATACGAAAGCAAAAGACTTGGCAGGCGATGCAACATACCCCCAGTGAAACGTAGGGGCACCATTAGTACAATAAGAGAAAGCACAATAAGTGTTAAGGGCCCAAGACTGTCCAACAACCTCCCACCAACAATAAGGGGAATTACCAATAGACCCCTGGTTGTCTTCAAGAGGGAGCTGGACAGATACCTAAAGTCAGTGCCGGATCAGCCGGGATGTGGTTCGTACGTTGGACTACGTGCGACCAGCAGTAACAGCCTCGTTGATCAGGCTCTGATCCACCAGGAGGCCTGGTCATGGACCGGGCCGCGGGGGCGTTGATCCCCGGAATACCCTCCAGGTAGACTCCAGTTAGGTAGGTAGACTCGCCTCTCGGCGTAAATAAATTAAGAGATAAACTCAGGTTTCAGTACACTGAGAGATTCACAGCTCTGTGTATGTACGTTCTGACTGGATTAGTGGAGTGTCTGGAGAGAGAGAGAGAGAGAGAGAGAGAGAGAGAGAGAGAGACTTTACATCCCTCTAACATAACTTAGTATGTCCTTTCAGAGCTACACATCAGCAGACACTTACTCATGGGGAGAGGCCATAACACCTTTAAACCCACCCCTCCTGCCTTCATTATCCCATCTTCAACACCCCCATCATCTGCCATATTCCCATTAGCGGTCCCACCGTCACAACCAGCACCATTACTACTACAGCTACCACTACCAATACTACCACCACCATTACTGCCACTACTAACACGGCGCTACTACCACCACCGTCACCAGCACCACTATCATCACCGCTACCACTTCTACAACAATCGCCTCTACCACTACCATTTTTACCACCACTACTACCCTTCCCTCCCCGCAACCATCATCTCTACCACAAATTTTACTATACCAGCCCTCATCTCTACTTTACTCCTTACTCCCTACCATCCCTCCTCTTCTTGTAGCTACCAGCCCCCTATTGTTAGCCCTACCAGTCCACTCTTCTAACCCCTACCATCCCCGCTTCTTACCCCTACCATCCCCGCTTCTTACCCCTACCATCCCCGCTTCTTACCCCTACCATCTGTTTATCCCTTCCATCTCGATCACCCCTACCATCCTTCTCTCCTTATTGACACCATCTCTCTCTTATCCATGACCCTACCATCCTCGTCTTATCCCTACCATTCCCACTTCTAACAGCAATCTCATCCGCCTCATTCCAAAACCTCACACACATACACACACACACACACACACACACAAACACACACAGACAAACACGTCGAGCCGGACCCCCTTGAAAAATGGTTTTGAACTTAAGCTGCCGCGAGGCTTAAACGGCTAGAGTGAAAACAACTCAGTCCTTTTGGACCCATTCACCAGGTAACCTTTCTAAATATATATTTCTTTTGACGATATCCATAAACTTTTTCGACATCTTATTTCACCTTTTATGACTTTAAAAGGAATATTTACATAAAATACATTTTCGTCAGGGTAGAAACCCCTTGAAACCTTTCGCATGTATGTCACATGCTAAACACGCACGCACGCACACACACACACACACACACAGTAGCGGACAGCGAAGAGGCGGGGCCAGGAGCTGAGTCTCGACCCCTGCAACCACAATTAGGTGATTACAATTAGGTGAGTACACACACACACACACACATATATATATATTGTACATGTATGTAGTATTGTGGCCAAATCTTATAGCCCTATTTATTTTTATAGCTGAATTTATTTTTTAGACTTCTTTGCAGTATCTTGTGTGAAGGTGTCCCAGGGACGCCTCTTTTTTTTTTCTTCTGCAGCACTGATGTAAACATCGTCACAGGTCCAGACATCCACTCCTCCAGATTAAAAAAAATTCCCAGTCCAGAGTCAAGCAGGCTCTTAAATCCACCATCCTGGATCCGAAGGCCCTTGTAGCATAGAAAATAAATTCCCCTACTTCTATTAATACTTCATGAGGCCCGTACACTTATTCATTCCAGTAAACTTCTTCATTCCAGTACACTGCTTCAGCCAGTTATCTACGGTATCCTATATCTAAAATGCTTTTTTCATCCCACAGATATTCTCAGGTACGATCTTTCAAATGGATAATCTTAATCAGTTCCTTGAAAGCATACTACCTCACTACCTTACGATCCAAATCCATGGTTCTAGACAGGCGCACGATGTGTAGCTTACATTCCAGATGTAAACATTCTTCTCTGTCGCTATTCGCTACGCAGAATTCCCAGCAAAGTACCAATCCAGACACCAAAAACCTCGATCACTACCATTACCCGACCCCGAATACCACCCCACAACCAGTATTCCGGACCACAACATGCTCATAACTACCAATGCAGACTTGAACGGCCAATAGCCACCATTCCAGAGGCGGCACCACCTGCACTCCCACTTCCAGCCGATATTGTGGGACGCGAAGCACTAGTGAAGATGGATCGCCCATCGGACTGCAACAGAACGTTTCCAGGAGACCTGGCATCTCTCTTGCGCAGGGGTGGGCAAACCCCATCAAGCTCCGGACTCGCTGGATTACCATCTGAATTGTCAGTTTGTCCGTGTTTAGATAAGTAAAAAAAACCTATATAATTGCCAGTGGATTAAATCAAGAGGCAGTTTATTGAAGTTTCCCTGGCCATGAAAATAATTGCTGCGTAATATAAAACAAATAAAAAAGAAAAGATCACATATATATCTTCGGATAAAGGAGAAAAAAAACAATACTAAAGTGATTTTCCAATGACTGCGCCAAGGCCCATATATCTTATTTAAAACATACAGTATAACGAAAATAAAATATCGTTTCCGGGCACTGTCCTAAGGCTACGAATCTATACTGACACAGAGAAAATCAAACTCTCATTTCCAATCAGCGTCACTGGTTGGTACGAATATAAAAAACGAATTTGCGTTGTTCATGCTGATCCATATATGAAATCCTCCCCTATCACTCTCCTAGCAGCTATCCCACTCCTAGCAGCTATCCCGCTCCTAGCAGCTATCCCGCTCCTAGCAGCTATCCCGCTCCTAGCAGCTATCCCGCTCCTAGCAGCTATTGTGCTGCCCGCTTGGCATGAAATATTGCCAGTTTAAATTAATAAATAGTGCACTTAATTAATCTGTCTCTCTTTCTTCCATTTGAGGTACGAGCTGCGGGCTTCCTCCCCCCCCCCTTTCTCTCTCTCTCTCTCTCGCTCTCTCTCTCGCTCTCTCTCTCTCTCTCTCTCTCTCTCTCGTCTCTCTCTCTCTACTTGTTGTTCAGCATCTCCTCGTTCCTTCAAGAGTGGAAAGAAGGGGAGTGTTTAGTTGCCAGTGAAGGACTCTTGATCCAGGGAAGTTGAGCTACCCTCTTCGATCAAATCTAACCACCCTTACGGTACAGAGCTTCCCCATGAACATAATGGTTGTGGCCTCGTCGTCGCTCATGTCAACCTTTCCTTACTCCTCTCCTTGTGTCGTGTAGATTCCTCGTCAACATCGTCATCGTCCTCCTCTTCCTCCTCCACCTCCTCTTCCACTTTCTCCTCTTCCACATCCTCCTCCTCCTACATCTGTGACCCTTCTCTCCCACTCACCTACCAACCACCATTGCTCTTCAGGGCCCCTGGGAAATACCTCTCCTGCGCATGTATATTGCTTCCCAAGGCTGTAAAGTTCCAGTCTATCCCAGATATGCATGCATATTGAAGGAGTTTTTGTCAAGCGTTCCATTGAGACTATTCAGAACGCCCAAATTTTCTTTCCTGATTTCAATCAACTTGACTGAAGGACTCTTGGGGCATAATCCCAAGTTGTGAGAGGGACCAGCGTCGGTGGGAGGGAAGTAAGGAGGGCTAAGGGAGGGAGTGAGGGGAAGGAGAGACGAAGGATAGGAAAAGGAAAACACTGAAGGAGGGAGAGATCCTACGCCTCGCTGATCCTGTAAAGGATAATATTTAGTCTTTTGTTAATGAAGTGAGTCGACAGGATCGTTTTGAGCTTCATTCAGTTCGAGAATTTCAGCACAGACAGAAGCCACGGTCTGTGTCGCTAAAGTGTGAGTTACTGCCTCATCTAGTTCTACATTTATCAGATATTTTTTCCCGCTTTTTTGTTGCGTCTATTTTTTTTAATATTTTTTTGGGGTTATTCTGGGTTTTTTTCTACTTTTTTCATTAACTTCTACTTGTTTTTTTCTTTATCTTTTTTTATAGCTTTATTTTTACCATCATCATCCTCTTCTTCTTTTCTTCATCATCATCATCATCATTCCTGGTTGTCAAGGAATTCGCATTGCAAGAACAGTATTTGTGGATTCATTAAATTTTGCAACCTCACGAGGTCTTTTTGATCCACGACTGTCGCAGTCCAGGGAGGGTGAGCAGGTCTGTGAAAGTTTATTGTCACTGCGAATGTTTTCTCTCTCTCTCTCTCTCTCTCTCTCTCTCTCTCTCTCTCTCTCTCTCCCAGCGCTAAACTTATCAGATTAGTAGACACTGAAGAGAAATTATAATTATTGCATGTAAACATGAATACATCATATGCATGGTCCACTTAGTGGTTGCTTGAGTTCAACCCTTACAAGTGACTAGGAGGAAAGAAAATTTAGTGAGTCCAGTAGTGTCGTACCAACCAGACATGAAACCGGCACTAATGCTAGACTACTGCTTGACGGTTGCAGGGATCCTTGTCCTCAGGCCTGCTCCTGCATCAGGTTGCCTGAAGGAAACCTAAAGAACTTTTGGGGGGTTAACGCCCCCACGGTCCGGTCCAAGACCAGGCTTCGTGGCGAATCAAGGCACGATCAACCAGGCTGTTACTACTGGCTTACATCTGGAAATAAACTTGAACTTATGTTTCCTGATGACAATAACAAGAGGTCTATTGGTAATCCCTCTCAGGTATGATGAGAGTTTGTTGAAAAATCGTGGGCCCCTTGCACTTACTGTGTTATCTCTCAGTGTACTTATGGCACCCTTGCGTTTCACTGGGGAGAGAATTTTGTACAGTCTGTCGAGCCTCTTGCTTTCATATAAAGATATTTATGTGTGCAAATTTGGGCCCACTCCCTCTATTACTTTCCATGTGTAAATTATAATGTATTTTGTCGCCTGCTTTCCAAGGAGTAAAGCTAGAAGCACTTCGATCTTTACTTCTTGGAACTTCCTAATAATTAAGTTGCTTGATTGAACTAACATGCATTGAAGGTATTCAGTGCATTTTCTACCTCTGCTATTTTGCACGCCTTGAAAGGGGCTGTTAATGTACAGCAGTATTTCAAATAGAGAATAATTGACTTAGAGACCCATCATTGACTTGACATTTCTAGTTTTGAATTTTCTCATTATCCATTTTTCTCGTTGTGAAAATGGCATTGTTGTGATTTTTAAAGGTGAAATTCTCTGACAATATCACTAATAAGTTATTCACATTAGTTTTTCATTCTTTTGTGCACTAAGAGGTATACCTAGAACCGACTTCATAACGGGAAATTTGCTTAAACATAATTTCTTCTGTTGCATGTGCACACTATTACCTTACGTAGCAACAGGTTTTGGGAATCTCATTATGGATTCTTTCAAGATTATATACACCACATACTTGAGATTAATATTAAAATATGAAGCGCCAGCTTGCAACTCACATCTCAGACACGTAAGAAAACTTGAAAAGATTCTGAGATGAGTTAAAAAAAACTAGTTTTTTCACCTGAAGCGTCCGGGTTATTTTTAACAGACTGAAAGGACTAGATTTCACAACACTGGACTTAGGGATTCACAATATAAACGACACTCGGAAGCATAGACAAGGTGGTAAAAGACAGACCTGACACTGGTGGGGTCGGGCAAGGGGGTACACGTTGAAAGTAAACACCCAAGTGAGCAAAATAAATATAGGAAGGAATTTCATCAGTGTGTGTGTAATGAGCGAGTGGAATGCACTAGGGATCGAAGTAGTGGAGGCAAAGATCATAGGTGAATTAAACTGAAAATGCGACAAAATTCCTGGGGTTGTAGGCTCATTTCACGAGTTTAAAAGGCAGGACCAGGGATCAGTAACTCAGTAACACAGACTACTTATAAAGAGTTAAGAATAGATTGTACAGATCCTACGAGGCTATGGAAAAAAATGACTCCGAACATGTCCCGTTAAGAGGCAGGGCCAAGAGCTATGAATCGACACCTGCCTACACACAACTCTACGGACACTGTTGGCGCGTTACTCCAGTGGCTGGTGGCTGCCCGAGGTCAACAAAGCTACAACACCACAATGGGTCTTTCGGGTAATCCTCTGGGATCACGGCTCCAGCCGGCCACACCACCCCCGGCGACTTGTGAAAGGTCCCGGAAGCAATAAATGTAACTTTGGACCACGAAACGTCCCCCTTCTCTTCAGCCCATTTTAAGGATTCTTATGGCATTTATGCTTCTGCTAGACGGGTCTGAAAGATTCGTATAATGTGTGACGTAGTTTTTTTTTTTTTAAGAACGTCTCAAGTCAGAGCCAAAGAAGAAATAGCTTTACGAAGGATATTTGATTATACAGTAGATGGAGAGACATAAGGGAAAGAAAGGATTAGGGTAGAAACGTGGAAGACTCCCTTCTCTCCACTCCCTCCAGCTCACACTGTCAGTCGGAAAAGTTTAACGTACAGTAATACCGAGTCGTAATGAAGGATGCTCGGATACTCTTGGTGAATCAAAATCTGTTCAACAAGGCTGTTACAGCTGGCCGCACGAACATACGAACCGCAGTTCGGGTGGGCAGAACTCATTTGAAGAACTTGTCAAGTCCCCTCTTGAAGACAGCTAGAGGTTTGTTGATAATTTACCTTATCCACGAAGGAAGGGAATTTAAAAGTCGGGGACCTCTGACACTCATTGAATTCACTCTTAGCGTAGTAACTGCACTCTTGCTTTTTATTTTAAGTATTTTGCACCGTCTTCCAAATCTCTTGTTTTCATACGTAGTGATTTTCGGTGTGAAGGCTTTGGACCAGTCCTTCCACGATCTTCCATTAGTGAATTATGATGTAGCTTTCTCGCCTACGTTCCATGGAATACAGTTCTAGGGACTTGAAGCGTTCCCAGTAGTTGGAAGTTGAAAAATAGGAATGTTTTCATTAAGTTCACTTTCACTCTAACTTCTACCTCTAATTCTGCATCTTTTACTGCCTGCTACAACTTTGATATACCTTTGAAGAGTTTCGAGAGTATCTACTCTCTGAGCCCGGCCATGGACCAGGCTCGTCTGGTGCTTGCCTGGTCAACCAGGCTGTTGCTGCTGGAGGCCCGCTGCCCCACATATCCATCACAGCCTGGTTGATCTGGCACCTGGTGAAGATATTTGTCCAGTTTCCTCTTGAAGGCTTCTACACTGGTTCCAGCCGTGTTTCGGATATCTTCTGGTAAGATGTTGAATAGTCTGGGACCCCGGATGTTAATACAGTGCTCCCGTATTGTCCCCACCGTACCCCTGCTCCTCACTGGGTTTATTTTACACTTTCTCCCATATCTCTCACTCCAGTATGTTGTTATGGCAGTGTGCAGATTTGGGACCAGGCCCTCAAGTACTTTCCATGTATATATTATCATGTATCTCTCTCTCCTCCGCTCCAATGAGTACATGTTCAAGACTTGAAGGCGTTCCCAATAATTTAGATGTTTCAATGGCTCAATGTGAGCCGTAAACGATCTCTGGATTTGTTCCAGCTCTGCTATTTCTCCTGCCCTGAACGGGGCCGTCAGCACTGAGCAGTATTCTAAGTGAGGGAGCACTAGCGATTTGAATAGTGTCACCATCGGCATTATTTCCCTTGTTTTGAAAGTTCTCAATACCCACCCCGTCATCTTCCTGGCTGTTGTGATCTTTGTCTTGTTATGGTCTTTAAACGACAGATCAGCAGACATAATTATTCCCAACGTGTTCCTTTCGTTCTATGTGGTGACCCTCTTGCGTTTTGTATATAGTGTTCCTTTTGAGTTCTTCATTTTTTACATACCTAAGCAGCAATAACTTTAAGTTGGAAAAAATCAGATTCAGGAAGGATATAGGAAAACACTGGTTTGGCAGTAGAGTTGTGGATGAGTGGAACAAACTCCCGAGTACAGTTATAGAGGCTAAAACATTGTTTAGTTTTGAAAATGGGTTAGATAAATACATGAGTGGGTGTGGGTGGGTGTGAGTTGAACCTGACTAGCTTGTGCTACTAGGTCAGATGCCGTGCTCCTTCCTTAAGTGAATGTGACCTGACCTGACTAGGTTGGGGCATTGGCTTAAGCCGGAAGGAGACTTGGACCTGCCTCTCATGGGCCCTAAAAAAAATGTATAAATAATCAGAATTATATACACGAATTATACACAGCTTAACAGGGCAGCCCATGTGTTAATTTATGTTAATCAAACGTAAAATATCATCGAATAACAAATACTTATTTTTTTTGTAGATGTTTGGATAGGTGTGAAAACTAGACAAGTATCTTCACCAGGTGCCAGATCAACCAGGCTGTGATGGATATGTAGGGCAGCGGGCCTCCAGCAGCAACAGCCTGACTGACTAGGCTAACACCAGAAGAGTCTGGCCCATGGCCGGGATCTCGAAACTCATCAATGATATCAAAGGGAAAAGATCAAAGAATTGTAGGTTAATTTGAATAATAATTGATATCAACATTCGTATGTATACACACACACACACACAGCTATGACTCGACCCCTGCAACCACAACTAGGTGAGTACACACACACACACACACACACACACACACACACACACACATATATATATATATATATATATATATATATATATATATACGTTGCCGAATAGGTAAAAACTTGCAACGCTCTTCTTGCTGAATAAGGAAAGCTAAAATTTGTGTATGCAATATCGCAAAAATCATTCAGAACCTAACGAAAAAATATATTTCATTGTGTTTGTTTATTATTAAATTACTGTAAACTTATCTAAAATATATTTAGTTGGATTAGGCTTAATTAAATTGCACTTGTTATAATAAGGTTAGGTAAGTTTCCTAAGGATCTTCTGGTACAAAATTATTATTTTTTACATTAACATAGAATAAAAAAATATATCTTTAAACATAGAAGAGAAAATTTCAGAAAGAACTTAATTTTAAATGAGTTCTTGCTAATTGACCAATTTTTCGTATTCGGCACGACATATATATAAGGGGTATATATATATATTGTATGTGCACTTATTGCATTACAGGGTGATATATTTCAGTGTTCAGTGACTCTATTGGCTAAGAAGCTTTTGTGTATGTATTTGTACATCATCTGTTTTCTTCTAGCTTTTCGTCATTATTTTGTGATGAGTTATCACGCTGCATTTCAAACTCTTCGTTTTTTCTGTGTATGCATTTTATTATAATTTTTTAAAGTTTGTAGAGCTTATTTCTTAATGATTATATAAGATTACTTCATTTTTCTTGAGCTCTCACCGGTTTATCTTCATCCTGTATGTAATTTTAAGTCCTGAACTGAAACGGAATATTTAAAATGTGGTTTTAGCATTTCGTTGTCGGGTGCCACGATGTTGTTATCTGGTATTTTGTACTGAAAACGTTTAGCTGTGAAACTTATTCATGTTAGCTTTGGTGTTCGTAGCAAGACATTGTTGTGTGCATTTGAATCAACTGCTGATGACTTCTTGGAGGTCTTTTCTTCTTTTAGCTTAGAAAATAGTTTTCTCAACACGTTCCCTTCGTGTTCAACAGCTCATTTCTTAATTTATTTTCAACTCTATAACTCATTTCAACTTTTCTGACCACTGAACTTATGCCCCTCTATTACTCATTTTTTTTTTAATTTTTATATCAATTGTGACTTCAGAGATTATTTTAGAACTTCCAAGAAAATTGATATAAGTACTGAAGACGCAGTTTATCGTAAACTGGTGAAGATTCTCATCCTATGCCAACAAGTTTGTTTTGATGACTGCAACACATTGCAATAACAACAATATGTTGGACAGCGGTCGCCTGCCAATAGGGAAGTAAAGTGTTCTGGTGCACAGCTGCTGACCTTGCTCGACCCAAATGTTGCTTCCCGAATTGACACATCTTTTGTAGTGGACGCCCCCATCTTCAGCTCTCCTTCCTCCCTTCTCCCTTCTCCCTCCCTCATCCGTCTCCCTCCCTCCTATTTCCCCCCTTTCTCCCTCCCTCCCACCTTCTATCCTTCCCTACTAGACGCCTGACGAGGGCGCCGAAGGAGGGAGCCAGGTCGTTGAGAGGATTAAGTGCAAGGCGTGATGGGGAGTTGGGCCCTGTAGCCTGTCTGCCTTGAGGGAGTTACGAGTCTCTCGTTTGCCCTGTCTTCTCCCATGTAGTATACGTTTCTTGTCTCTGCGTGTTATAGTGTATGTCTCTGTAGCTTTATTGTCAGTGTCTTCTTGCTGGTTTATTTATTAAACTTTGTGTATCTTTGCGCTCCTGATGGATTTTTTTTTCCTCTTGTTACTGTATGTTCGTGCTTTTAAAATCGTGTTTTTTTCGTGTTCTGGTTTGTAGATTGATTAGCGTACTGTGTTCTCTGGTGTCTAAGGAGAGTGTGATATTCTATCTGTGACTGAAGAGGCAAACATAAGTTAAAGTGACGAAGTATGAGATCAGGACAAAATAATGCACCACTAGATTTAGTCTTATATGCGCGACAGTGACATAGATGAAAGTAAACAAAACGTGGGCAGTGTAAAGACACTGTAGATCAGATTAACCCTTTACGACAACGTTTCGCTCAAGAAGAGCTTTTTTTCAAGCAATGGCTTTATAAAACTTTCCTTAAGTGAAACATTGTCGTAATAAAGGCTCACTCTGCTTGAAATGTTTGTTATTACCCATATTTTTCGACATTGCCTTCGACCCAAAGCACTACAAGTAGGAGGCTCCTGATACATGGCAAGATTCATCGGTAACGACGATTTAAAAGAAGAATAAAAGTGCTCTAAATAACTACGCTTTCTGCTCCTCAGTTTCTTAAAAAAAAAAGGTAAAGTTATCAATGTTATATATAAGCAAAATTTCGAGAAATGTATGTTTGTTGAATGGAAATATATTTTTGAGAGGAAATTATTCTTAAGTATGAGGATGTTAGGACTTGAAAATAAAAAAATAGGATTATTTAAGGGTTTTAACACTTCAGTGAAAGATCACGCCGGCACTCTATTAATTTTTTGTTTTCTTCCTTATTTTGAGAGAAACAGAATATAATCACGCAAAAGTGAGGCAATTTATGGAATACTTATTTTATTTCCTTTAGATTGTGGATTCTAATGTACAATTAGATCCAATTTATGGGCAATTAAGAGCGAAACAGAAGTGAAAACACTGAATACAGATGGATTACCATCTCAGTTTTGTGTGTGTGTGTGTGTGTGTGTGGTGTGGTATGGTGTGTGTCTGTGTGTTTGCCGACTATGAGACATCTATTGTGGCTCTCTTCGTACCTCGATGCCAAGATGCCAGCATCTCCTTGTGGCACTCTATGTAAGTTTATGGCAGGATAAGAGCACCCCCTCGTCTCACTCTTCGTAAGTGGATGCAGAGATAAGAGCAAGTTCTTGTGGCATTTATTGTAATTCGATGCCAAGTTGCAAGCACATTGTGGCACTCTTTGGATCTCGATGCCTAGATACCAGCACATTCATGTGGCACTCTTTTGTATCTCGATTCCAAGAAGCCAGCACCCACGCTTAACACGTGCAAAGCACCCATCTCCATTAAAATCCGGAGACCAATTGCTTTTAAGTGTATCGAGCACACGATTCTGCAGAAGACAGAAAGATACCCGTTCTGGCAAGGTCAATTACCTCTTACACTAGTTCTCAGAATTATTTTCTGACCTAGTAACTCCTGCTTCATATTTGCAAATATTCAGGGTCTGAAATCAAATAAAAATGACAAAGTTAGTTATGTTAGTGGACTCCTATCAGAAGCAAATGCCATGTTTGGAGCATTTACAGAAACACATACAAGGGATGTTTTGGACGGAGAGATTCAGATAGAAAACTATAACATGTATAGATGTGATAGAATTAATAGGTCACAGGGAGGAGTAGGACTCTATATAAAAGATACTCTCTGTTGCACAGAAGTTTTGAACGCTACGAATGATATAGTAGAAATCCTCGGCATTAAAGTGGAAAATAAGAATCTAGTAATTATCCTAGTATACAAACCACCATCAGCAACTGCGGAGGAATTCACAGAGCAGTTAAAGAAGATAGATAGCTATCTGGATAGGCTAGAGAATCCCACCCCAAACATTTTAATCCTTGAGATTTTAATCTCCTCATGTAAAATGGAAGATGAGGCACCATAATGTTATACCAGAAATAACTCCTGGAAGCACCCTGGCTCAACAGGCACATACCAGGGAACTAATGAGGCTTTGTGAAAAGTACTCACTAAACCAACAGATAATTGATCCCACTAGAAATGAAAATACCCTGGATTTGATATTCACAAACAACGAGGAATTAATCAGAGACATAACAGTTACAAAACAATATACTCTGATCATAACATCATAGAAGTTCAAACTAGTATTAACTCAGGGGTTTGGGAACTGCGACACTAATGTTAGAGACGGAATGTTCAGTAAGTTTAATTTTAATAACCATAGAATTGACTGGGAAAAATAAA
>WNWK01005635.1:0-25000 GCA_009830355.1 Cherax destructor
CCTCCTAGAGTTCTATGATAAAGTAACAGAGGTAAGGCAGGAGAGAGAAGGGTGGGTTGATTGCATTTTCCTGGACTGCAGGAAGGCCTTCGACACAGTTCCTCACATGAGATTAGTAAAGAAGCTGGAAGAACAAGCAGGTATAACAGGAAGGGCACTGGAATGGATCAGGGAATACCTCAAAGGGAGGCAACAACGGGTCATGGTGCGTGGTGAGGTATCACAGTGGGCGCCTGTGACGAGCGGTGTACCGCAGGGGTCAGTCCTAGGACCAGTGTTATTCCTGGTATATGTAAATGACATGACGAACGGGTTAGACTCAGAAGTGTCTCTATTCGCGGATGATGTGAAAATAATGAGGAGAATCACATCGGAAGAGGACCAGGCAGGGCTGCAAACAGACCTGGACAAGCTCGACATCTGGTCTAGCAGATGGCTTCTCGAATTCAATCCTCCAAATGCAAAGTCATGAGGATCGGAGAAGGGCAAAGAAGACCGCTGACAGAGTACAAGCTGGGCGGACAAAGGCTACAAACCTCGGCAAAGGAGAAAGACCTTGGAGTGAGTATAACGCCAAGCACGTCTCCGGAGGCACACATCAACCAGATAACTGCGGCAGCATATGGGCGTCTGGCAAACCTTAGATTAGCGTTCCGTTACCTTAACAAGGAATCGTTCAAGACACTGTATACCGTGTACGTCAGGCTCATACTAGAATATGCAGCACCAGTCTGGAACCCACACCTGGTCAAGCACGTAAGGAAACTGGATAAAGTGCAAGGTTTGCGACAAGGTTAGTTCCACAACTCAGGGTCTGTCTTATGAAGAAAGATTGAGGAAATAGGACTAACAACACTGGAGGAAAGAAGGGTCAGAGGAGACATGATAACGACATACAAAATACTGCGGGAATTGACAAGGTAGATAGTGACAGGTTGTTTCAGAGAGGGAACACAGAAACAAGGGGACACAACTGGAAGCTGAAGACTCAGATGAGTCAAAGGGATGTCAGGAAACATTTCTTCAGCCACAGAGTAGTCAGGAAGTGGAATGGACTAGAGAAAGATATAGTGGAGGCAGGAACCATACATAGTTTTAAGACAAGGTATGATAAAGCTCATGGAGCAGGGAGAGCAGAGACCCAGTAGCAGACAGCGAAGAGGCGGGGCCAGGAGCTGAGTCTCGACCCCTGCAACCACAATTAGGTGAGTAATTAGGTGAGTACACACACACACACATACAACAGGCCTGGTGTCTAATCGACATGTGTCTAGGACAAAATGGTGACTAACACACACACACATACACTTGTCAAAGCAAAATTTTAACTCCAGCTAAAGAACTTCGAAAACAGAACTTGCATGTGAATATTTTTGTCATTCATAAGTACATTGTATTTTATTGCTTTTGACTTTTGTTGAAATAGTTTATTCATTTTATATGAAACTTAATTACTGGAAGTGATTATTTTTTTTTCTCGGATGTTCCAATTGTCCTCTCTGAAAAAATGGGGAAAAACTCGATGATTAATATGTACAGAGGGACGTACTTGTCCGTGGAGCAATCACGTGCTTGTCAGTGGAATAATGATGTGCTTGTACGTGGGATAATGACGTGCTTGTTTGTGGAGTAATAATGTGCTTGTCCGTGGAGTAATCACGTGCTTGCACGTCATTACTTCACATAGATAAAATTATGGGAGTTATTAGAATGCATTATGAATGTTGGCCATATTGTTTTGTGCGTGCGTTTGTGTGCGCGTTCCTGCACGCTTACCTTTGTATGGGCATGTGTTGACTCACCTTTGTGTATCTTAACAGTTGTCAAAGGCAAGTGTCGATAGACACTTGGCCTGCTGTTTGTAGTGTGTGTTTGGGGGGGGGGAGACGGCTCACGCATGTGTGGGGCAGGGGGATTGGGGGCTCACTTGTGTTTGTGGGGGAGAGGACCCCCAAATAGTGTTACCATTTGTGTGTGGGGGCTGCCTTTGTGTGTGTGTGTGTGTGTGTGTAGCTCACTGCAGGTATTCACTGTAGACATCATTACAACCATTCACTGCAGACATTCACCACGACCATTTACTGATTCACCACAGCCATTCATAACATATTCATTCCAGTCATTCACCACAACCATTCACAACATATTCATTCCAGTCATTCACCACAACCATTCACAACATGTTCATTCCAGTCATTCACCACAACCATTCACAACATGTTCATTCCAGTCATTCACCACAACCATTCACAACATATTCATTCAAGTCATTCACCACAACCATTCACAACATATTCATTCCAGTCATTCACCACAACCATTCACAACATATTCATTCCAGTCATTCACCACAACCATTCACAACATATTCATTCCAGTCATTCACCACAACCATTCGCAACATATTCATTCCAGTCATTCACCACAACCATTCACAACATGTTCATTCCAGTCATTCACCACACCCATTCACAACATATTCATTCAAGTCATTCACCACAACCATTCACAACATATTCATTCAAGTCATTCACCACAACCATTCACAACATGTTCATTCCAGTCATTCACCACACCCATTCACAACATGTTCATTCAAGTCATTCACTACAACCATTCACAACATATTCAAGTCATTCACCACAACCATTCACAACATATTCAAGTCATTCAATACAACCATTCACAACATATTCTTTCCTGTCATTCACCACAACCATTCACAACATATTCATTCAAGTCATTCACAACATTTTCATTCCAGTCATTCACCACAACCATTCACATGTTCATTCCAGTCATTCACCACAACCATTCACAACATGTTCATTCCAGTCATTCACCACAACCATTCACAACATGTTCATTCCAGTCATTCACCACAACCATTCACAACATGTTCATTCCAGTCATTCACCACACCCATTCACAACATGTTCATTCCAGTCATTCACCACACCCATTCACAACATGTTCATTCCAGTCATTCACCACACCCATTCACAACATGTTCATTCCAGTCATTCACCACAACCATTCACAGCATGTTCATTCCAGTCATTCACCACAACCATTCACAATATGTTCAAGTCATTCACCACAACCATTCACAACATATTCATTACAATCATTCACCACAACCATCCTCTGCTTGTTGAAGGTCTCTGATCTTCAGGAATGTGTATATAGGATAAGCGTGAGATCACCAGGGATTTGAACCTCAAAAGCTTCCGGCTAAATCCCCTAAATCTCCCACAGTCATCAGCAAAGTGGGATTACAAGGCCCTTTTCACCTAAATTTCCCCATTTTAATGTATTTTTTTTTATTTAGGCTATGCGTCCTGAGTTTCTCAAGAGGATTATACGTGTTTTCTGGCGTGTCATTAGATTACTCTGGAAACTTTACCTCCCTTAATTACATTGGGATTACATAGAAGCTATACTGGTCCTGGTTAGGTAGGGAGATTACTTTCTTGCACCTGTGTAAAGGGAGTGTAAATTATTTATTTAATATTGTAAACAGGTGTTTCAAACATGTATTAACGAAAGGTTCTGTTGCTTTGTTAGTGCCATGGAACGAACTTCGTCTTTTGTTCCACGTTTTGTCTTTTTCTTCCGCCTACTTTTTCTCAGTCTTATTATTTATTTTCGTTTTGTTTGTTTTTTTCTTTGTTTATTTTTTTCGTCTAAATTTTTCATTTTTTTTTTTTACTTTCATCCTTAATGTTAGTCATATTTTTTGTCCATCTCTCCTTTCCTCTCCCTCCTTTCCCCTCCCTCCTTTCCCCTTACTCTTTGCTCCTTCATCCTTCTCCCTTCCTCCTTCTCCCTTTCTCTTTGCTCCTTCCTCCTTCCCTCTTCCTCTTTGCTCCTTCCTCCTCCTCCCTTCCTCTTTGCTCCTTCCTCCTTCACCCTTCCTCTTTGCTCCTTCCTCCTTCTCCCTTCCTCTTTGCTCCTTCCTCCTTCACCCTTCCTCTTTGCTCCTTCCTCCTTCTCCCTTTTTCTTTGATCCTTCCTCCTTCTCCCTTTTTCTTTGATCCTTCCTCCTTCTCCCTTTTTCTTTGCTTCCTTCCTCTTCTCCTTCTCCTTTGCTCCTTCCTCCTCCCTTCCCTCCTTCCTCTTTGCTCCTTCCTCCTTCTCCCTTCCTCTTGCTCCTTCCTTGCTCCTTCCTGCTTCCCCCTTCTTTGTTCCTTCCTCTTTGCTCCTTTCTCCTTCTTCCTTCCTCTTTGCTCCTTCCTCCTTCCTCTTTGCTCCTTCCTCCTTCCCCTTCCGCTTTGCTCCTTCCTCCTCCTCCCTTCCTCTTTGCTCCTTCCTCCTTCTCCCTTCCTCTGTGCTCCTTCCTCTTTGCTCCTTCCTGCTTCCCCTTCCTCTTTGCTCCTTCCTCCTTCTCCCTTCCTCTCTGCTCCTTCCTCCTTCCTCTTTGCTCCTTCCTGCTTCCCCCTTCCTCTTTGTTCCTTCCTACTTCCCCCTTCCTCTTTGCTCCTTTCTCCTCCCTTCCTCTTTGCTCCTTCCCCTTCCTTTTTGCTCCTTCCTCCTTCCTCTTCGCTCCTTCCTCCTTCCTCTTCGCTCCTTCCTCCTTCCTCTTCGCTCCTTCCTCCTTCCTCTTCGCTCCTTCCTCCTTTCCCCATTCCCCCTTCCTCCTCCTTTCCCCTTCCTCCACTAAAAGACGGGTAGTTGCCTGGTGGCAGCGTCGAGGACAAGGGTCCTTCAACCTTTCCAGTTGATGGGAGTTGCCTGGACGAGCTGCAGGCTCGCTCCTCCGGCCACTCTCACACTTTACTTCCTCATCAACTTTTATTACTTGACGCAAAAATGAACTTTTTTTTTTCTTAGCCCAAGTATATAGTTTAACAATGTTGTATAACAACTGTTGTTATTATTATTGTGTTATTATATTATTATTCGTGTTATTATTTATATTAGTGTTATTTATATTAGTGTTATTATTTATATTAGTGTTATTTATATTAGTGTTATTATTTATATTAGTGTTATTTATATTAGTGTTATTATTATTATTAGTGTTATTATTATATTATTATTAGTGTTATAATATTATTATTATTGGTGCTATAATATTATTATTATTAGTGTTATATTATTATTATTTAGTGTTTATTATTATTATTATTATTAGTGTTATTATAATGTATAAGTATTATTATATTATTATTATATTAATGTTATTATTCTTTATATTACAGTATTTATTATTAATATTTATTTTCATTTTTATATTATTATTATTATTATTATTATTATTATTATTATTATTTATTGATGTAGGTGCTTCTGGTGTTCTCGCTGTTTTGAGAATTACAAAATCGATTCTGCCGCTGTATTTTTGAGGGAGGGGTTGTACTTTTTTTTAAGAGGTTGTAGTTGTGTCGTGTGGGTTCTTGATGGATTTGGTAATAAACACAAACGTAGCTTGGCTTAATAACTTACATATTAGTGGAAAAATATGGGAGAGCACCAGAGCCTAACCTGTCTCCTTAATGTCTCGTCTTGAACTGCCCTGCCCAGTGCCTGGAGGGCAACGGCGGCATTCAAACATCATGCTAGGTCAGCAGAGAGTCACTAACGGTTAGTGATCACGTAGGGAGCTATGACTCAGTAACGGTTATTGGTAAGATACAAATACTACTACTGACAGCTCGGCCATGTTACGTATGGCATGCCGACATACAGCTAATACAAACTAGAGGCGACAGGCATACAGCTCTGGGCTGATTCTATACAATGTCAAAGTACACAACAGTTGAACATTATAACTATACATAAGGATATTATTATGAACGATTGGTCTTGCTGCATACAAGATAATGGTACAAGATTCTGTAAAAAATCAAGGGAATGAGACACTGCTTGACATAGAAAAATGGTACACACAGAGAAAACTACTCACAGGTATACTCTGCAGATATAGAGTCGCACTAGGAACTTTTTGAACAAAAATGAATAAGTGTGTTGGTAGGCACTCAAGAGAATATTGCTACAGACTGCGAAAGTTAAAACAGGTGATGTATAAATTGGTAATTTAATATACTGGGGAAAATGTAGTTACTGAGACAATACAAAATAACAGCAGGAAAACAAAGGAAAAAATGCTATGAAAATGAGGGAAAACACAAGAAAATAATAATACACAATACTGAAATATTGTGTAAAACACAACACTGAAAGAACACAAAGTAAAAAACAATAAGTAAACACTTCACTGAATGACTGACTGAAAAAAAAAATATTAAAAAAATTATACTGCACACAAGACGAAGAATAAATTTGTACACAAAAAATGAATACTTACTTCAGGTGTATAGAATTAACACAAAAGAACATAGATATAAAATGAGACACGAAAATGAATGATAACACTGGGAAAGTATTGTAAATTAATGGACAAGAAAACACTGTCTACACTGTAGAAATGTCTCACACGGAATTGTCTGTAAACAGAAAATTATCACTGGGTTGATGAGTGAGTGTGGTGGGGGGGCGTGGTGGGGAGTGGTTATGGTGGTTGGGTGGTTGATGGTAGGGTGGTTGTGGTGGGTGAGTGGTTGTGGTGGTTGATGGTAGGGTGGTTTTGGTGGGTGAATGGTTGTGGTGGTTGATGGTATGGTGGTTGTGGTGGTTGATGGTATGGTGGTTGTGGTGGTTGATGGTAGGGTGGGTGTTGTGGGTGACTGGTTATGGTGGTTGATGGTAGGGTGGTTGTTGTGGTTGATGGTAGGGTGGTTGTGGTGGGTGAGTGTGCGTGAGGGATCAGTAGGAAAGCTACATTAATTATCGAGGTCCTCAGACTTACGCAACAGTGGCCCTGCTTTGGTTAGCTCCCTATTTCCCAATCTCCTTCCATTTCCCCTACCTCCTCCCCCTTTCCACTACCTCTTTCCCTTTCCCAGCCTCCTCCCCTTTCCCCAGCCTTTTCCCCTTTCTTCAGCCTACTCCCCTTTCTCCAGCCTCCCCCCCTTTCTCCAGCCTCCTCCCCTTTCCCCTATCTCCTCCCCATTTCCCAGCCTCCTCCCCTTTCCTAGTCTCCTTCCCTTTCTCCAGCCTCCTTCCCTTTCTCCAGCCTCCTTACCTTTCTCCAGCCTCCTCCCCTTTCTCCAGCCTCCTCCCCTTTCTCCAGCCTCCTCCCTTTCTCCAGCCTCCCCTTTCTCCAGCCTCCTCCCCTTTCTCCAGCCTCCTCCCCTTTCTCCAGCCTCCTCCCCTTTCTCCAGCCTACTCCTCTTTCTCCAGCCTCCTCCCCTTCCCCATCTCTTCTCTTCCCATTTCCTCTCTTTCATCCCCATTCCCTTTCCAAATTCATCTTCCCTGTTGTTCTTTCTCCTCCCTCCCCGGCTTTCTCCACTGACACAAAATTCAATCACTTGGAACTTATTGGAAACGCTTCGGTCCTGGGACCTGGGAGTCACATGGGTCCCAGGACCGAAACGTTCAAACAAAAATAGAAAGTGTGTTAAGTGATTGCATTTTGCCTGTTTTCCATTACTAAAATTTTTTGTATTTTCTTCCTGCCTTGTTTGTAGAAAATGCTATAAAAATTACTTTTAAAATTTTAAACAGATGTTGCCGCGTTGAAATTGGTCTTCTTTTAATACAAACATTTAATTTTGAACACCATATTTCTGAGGTAACAACACCTGCACTTGAAAACATGTGTGGTGAGCACCATAAGCTGCACACACACACACACACACACACACACACACACACACACACACACACACACACACACACAAACAAACACACACACACACACATTATATGCCAAAAGCGTCCAGATGGTATCACCCTTCAAGCCTGGACAGACGGCAAGCAGGTGGTGTGGGACTACACATGTGCATCTACTTTGGCTGATACCTATCTCCAATACACCAGGGAGGAAGAAGAGGCAGCTATATATGTTTGCTCCCATAGGCTTGGAGACCCTTGGCTCATGGGGAAAGAGTGCATCTAAGTTCCTCAAGGAGCTGGGCAAAAGACTCAACAGGGTAACTAGGGACTCCAGAGCAGCTAGTTTTCTGTTCCAGCGACTTAGCGCTGCTGTTCAGGGGGGTAATGCATGCTGTATTTTGGGCACGCGCCCCAGCTCTGAGGAGCTGAATGAGATTTTTGAATTATAATCAGTGACAAGCATGTAACAATATGTACTAGACATGTATCTCTCACACCTCATGTACTGTATATATGTCTGAGGGCAATGTGTGGTGTGAATATAATTAAGAGAATTCGTAGTTTGGAAATTAGGAGAAGGTGCGGGATTACCAAAACTATTATCCAGAGGGCTGAGGAGGCGTTGTTGAGGTGGTTCGGACATGTAGAGAGGGTGGAACAAAATAGAATGACTTCGAGAATGTATAAATCTGTAGTGGAGGGAAGGCGGGGTAGGGGTCGGCCTACGAAAAGTTGGAGGGAGGGGGTAAAGGAGGTTTTGTGTGGGAGGGCTTGGACTTCCAGCAAGCATGCGTGAGCGTATTTGATAGGATTTAATGGAGACAAATGGTTTTTAGGACTTGACGTGCTGTTGGAGTGTGAGCAAGGTAACATGAAGGGATTCAGGGAAACCAGCAGGCCGGACTTGAGTCCTGGAGATGGGATGTACAGTGTCTGCACTCTGAAGTAGGGGTGTTAATGTTGCCTCTGGCAAGACAGTGATGGAGTGAATGATGAAAGTTTTTCTTTTTCGGGCCACCCTGCCTTGGTGGGAAACGGCCAATGTGTTTTTATATATATATATATATATATATATATATATGCGCACACACACACGCGCGCGCGCGCACACACACACACACACACACACACACGCAGTGCTCGTCACGGCATTATGCCGGGTGATCGCCCTGGCATAATGCCGTAACGAAAATCAAAAGCCTACCATACAGGGGAGGTCTTTTTCGTCAGTGCATTCTGCTGGGTAGCAGCCATTAGCATGACGTCATGGCCTGCCACCACACTGCACAGGGACTTCTCAGTGCTCACGTGACTGCCATAGTGAGAGGAAGTCTTGCACTTTTGTCTCTCATCTGCCCCATCTTTTGTCCAGTGTTCCCTTTGGTTTTGGAGTTATACACGTTTTGATTATGGGTAAAAGGAAGTCTTTAACACCTGAAACTATAGCTCAAATCATAGGGCTTCACAAAGCTGGGCACCAGACGAAAGAAATAGTGGAGAATGTTTGTGTGTGTGAGCGTTCAGTGAGGAACTGGGTGCAGCATTTCAAGGCTGGTGGCGGTGTCGAGTTACCATCTGCCAAACCTTGGCCTGGCCCCTCGAAGAGAACATTTGTTCATACCTTATCTGTGTTAAAGAAGCAGTTAGAAAGTAACTTCTCCTTTAACACAGTTAAGGTATGAACAGATGTCTTCTTCGAGGGGCCAGGCCAAGGTTTGGCAGACAGTAACTGGACACCACCACCAGCCTTGAAACGCTGCACCCAGCTCTTCACTGAACGCTCACACACACTAACATTCTCCACTATTTCTTTCGTCTGGTGCCCAGCTTTGTGAAGCCCTGTGATTTGAGCTATTGTCGTGTCAGTATCATATATACACTTGTGTAGTGTATCAGCATTCATCCCACTTATACAGCTGGTCCCTTTGCGTGTGACGTCACGATACCCGCTGACGTCAGAGGCTCAGCGCATGTGCATAGCCTCACATAGGCGTACACCCTCACTAGCGTCAGACCTATAACTATCTCTCCCAAGACCCACACAACACTATCATGGCATTGTGCTGGGGCGCTCACACGGCATAATGCCGTGACGAGCACTATATATATATATATATATATATATATGGAGATGTCATGTCTGAGGTCAATGTGTGGTGTGAATATAATGCAGAGAATTCGGAGTTTGGAAATTAGGAGGAGGTGTGGGATTACCAAAACTATTATCCAGAGGACTGAGGAGGGGTTGTTGAGGTGGTTCGGACATGTAGAGAGAATGGAACGAAACAGAATGACCTCGAGAGTGTATAAATCTGTAGTGGAGGGAAGGCGGGGTAGGGGTCGGCCCAGGAAAGGTTGGAGGGAGGGGGTAAAAGAGGTTTTGTGTGCGAGGGGCTTGGATTTTCAGCAAGCATGCGTGTACGTATTTGATAGGAGTGAATGGAGACAAATGGTTTTTAATACTTGACGTGCTGTTGGAGTGTGAGCAAAGTAACATTTATGAAGGGATTCAGGGAAACCGGCTGGCCGGACTTGAGTCCTGGAGATGAAAAGTACAGTGTCTGCACTTTGAAGGAGGGGTGTTAATGTTGCAGTTTTATAACTGTAGTGTAAAGCACCCCTCTGGCAAGACAGTGATGGAGTGAATGATGACGAAAGTTTTTCTTTTTCGGGCCACCCTGCCTTGGTGGGAATCGGCCGATGTGTTAATAAAATAAAAATATATATACATGTTTATTTATTTTGCTGTGTGACACAGTAGAGAAAAGGTTGAGGGCAGTTGACCTAAGTTCAATTTTGATTTATAATTCACGCTGAACTATATTTTAAGGAAAAAAAATTCCAAGAAAACTCAATATATCATTTTGTAAGTCTGAGTCGTTTATCCCTCAGTGACTGGTGGGGATCATTTATTTTTTGAGCTGGTCGACATTTGACCTTGATGAGTGAAGTAGCAGCCTGAGGTCACCCGCAAGACCTCTGACCTCACGTAACGCGGACCTCTGACTCTGACCTCGCGTGACCTCCATCACTCAACGATGGTAATCAAGCAGAACAAGCCTCCTCCCCCCCTTTCCGCAGGGATGATCGTTTAGAATCTGTTCTGGAAATAGTGTCTGATTTAACTTGATTATTCGATAGTCTTCATCACGTGACTTTATTTTGATTTCACGTGAACTTACGTGATTTGCCTTAGGTGATTTTAATCTCGTCATTGAAGTTTAGCACTTCCTCGGGGTTCTCTGAGAGTCCAGGGAGAGACTTTGGAGAATCCAAGGAGAGAAGTTGTGTGAGGAAAGGCAAGAAAAGAGAACAAGGAGGGAGGCGAGGGCACGGAAGGAAGGAGGAAGGAAATGTTAATACCTGGAGAGTTTCAGGGGTCAACGCCCCCGCGGCCCGGTCTGTGACCAGGCCTCATGGTGGATCAGGGCCTGATCAACCAGGCTGTTACTGCTGGCCGCACGCAGTCCAACATACGAACCACAGCCTGGCTGGTCAGGTACCGACTTTTGGTGCTTGTCCAGTGCCTGCTTGAAGACAGCCAGGGGTCTATTGGTAATCCCCCTTATGTATGCTGGGAGGCAGTTGAACAGTCTTGGGCCCCTGACACTTAGTGTTGTCTCTCAACGTGCTAGTGGCACCCCTGCTTTTCATTGGGGGGATGTTACATCGTCTGCCGAGTCTTTTGCTTTCGTATGGAGTGATTTTCGTATGCAAGTTTGGTACTAATCCCTATAGGATTTTCTAAGTGTATATAATAATGTATCTCTCCCACCTGCGTTCTAGGGAGTACAGGTTTAGGAACTTCAAGCATTCCCAGTAATTGAGGTGGCTTATCGCAGTTATGCGTGCCGTGAAGGTTCTCTGCACATTTTCTAGGTCAGCAATTTCACCTGCCTTGAAAGGTGCAGTTAGTGTGCAGCAATATTCCAGCCTAGATAGAACAAGTGACCTGAAAAGTGTCATCATGGGCTTGGCATCCCTGGTTTTGAAGGTTCTCATTATCCATCCTGTCATTTTTCTAGCAGATGCGATTGCTACAGTGTTATGGTCCTTGAAGGTGAGATCCTCTGACATGATCACTCCCAGGTCTTTGACATTAGTTTTTCGCTTTATTGTGTGGTTGGAATTTGTTTTAGGAATAATAATTTGTAATAGAGAAAGGCGGAGATAAAAGGAGGAGAGGGACAATAGGGGAGAAGGGAGGGTTGAGGAACAGATAGTAAAGGGCAGGGGGAGAGAGGGAAAGAGGAATAACGGAGGGAAAAGGGGATGTAGCAGAAGAGATGGGGAGTGAGGGAATGGTGCAGGGAAGAGGAACAGTTAGGGAATGGGGCAAAGAAAGAGAAGCATGGTAACGAGGGGAGGTTGATGGAACAGTGAGGGAAAGAGGAAGGGAAAAGGGACATTGAGGTTAAAGGGAGGGGTATGGGGCAGTGAGGGGAAGAGGAAAGGGATGGGAGGAGAGAAGAACATTAAGTTGGTAAAGAGGAGAGGGAGAGGGAAAAAAAAAATCTCCCCTAGAGACGTGTTTGCTACGAGTGGAAGTTGAACCCAGGGACGCATTGCCCTTCACTTCTAAATTATTGCTACGTAACTGTGCTACTTAGGTCCAGAAGTGACACACTCGGTCAGTCAGGGTCTTGATCCAACATGATTAGTCTGGTGTACACCGCTGTGCTCCCTCGCCCAGTCACTCCTCTCAAAACACATCATTTCACTGTTGTGCAAAACTCTTCTCCAGGCTGAGGGACTGACCACCTCAAAACTACTGATGACATCGTCTTCACATCTCTACTGCTTCTGCTCACTCTGTACTCGACTGAAGAAGCCTGCTGTGTAGGCGAAACGTTTCGGAATAAAGATATTTAACCAACCTGTCGGAATTGTATACTATTTTATTATTTGTGCATTGTTCTTTTTTTGTTCTTCAAAGTTTAAGTTATGACGCACTTGTCAACTATATCCACACAAGTTTATAGACTGCAGTTCCAGAGTTCAGTGTTCCTAGCGCCAGTAGTGTCAGGTCACGCACCGCCCTCTCCAGTGTCACACTAGGTTCATTGTTGACAATACTCACGCACTTGGCTAGATGCTGGTGAAAGGCTCCTGTTCCAAGGTTCTGATCACCTCCGATGTTCCAAGCGCCGGATGACCCTTACTGGTTGCTGATCCATGTAAGTTGTTGACGAACAGTTGTGGTACGTTTAACGAAGTTGATGTAAATTTTCTGTTCACACTAACACGGGATTAATTTAGATTTTGCGGCTAGTTTATTGTGCACCCTATATCCATCCTGTGGATGGTAGTGGCTAGTTTATTGTGTACCCTATATCCATCCTGTGGATGGTAGTGGCTAGTTTATTGTGTACCCTATATCCATCCTGTGGATGGTAGTGGCTAGTTTATTGTGTACCCTATATCCATCCTGTGGATGGTAGTGGCTAGTTTATTGTGTACCCTATATCCATCCTGTGGATGGTAGTGGCTAGTTTATTGTGTACCTTATATCCATCCTGTGGATGGTAGTGGCTAGTTTATTGTGCACCTCATATCCATCGTGTGGAGGGTAGAGCAAGGCCATATGGATACAGAAGAGTCCTAAGAACTAGGCCCCATGAAAGGGTTAACAGGAGTATACCTTTGATATACCTTTGATGAGTTCCCTGGGTTTTACTTCTGAAATTCGTTTCATCTATAGTAAGCGGATTTATAATATTTCCTTAAAATGTTTGGCATCTTATTTTCATTAAGAAGATAATTGATCACTTAGGTGTTATATATTGTCTTATTTATATTCTCCATTAAGTAAATAATGAAGCACTTAGTGTTCAAGGAAGTGACCATAAGACTGATCATTTAGTTTGATCATCGTTTGTGTGTCTTGCCAAGCTGCCAGAAGAACTTGTAATGCAGACTAAGCCTGGCTACTACAACATCAGTCTGTTGACATTTTAAGCTGAGAAAACCATCTGTATAGTTTCCCAGAGAACACACTATCAGAGGACCAACCAAGAGGCTAGTCTAAACTCTCGGTAATTTTCCCTTATCAGTGCAGGAAGGAGCCTTCACTGGAGGCTCCTTGATGCTAGTGATGGACTCATGATCCAAAGAATAAAAGCCTCTTTCCCATTTACTGGATAAAGCTTAAATGCTTCCCATTCCCAAGGCGCTGTATGAACCTTTATGGGATTAACTCTTCCCTGTTAATACAATCTGAACGGAAGGAGTTGAAAAGCCTTAAACCGTGTACGACTATTGAGTTCCCCCTCTGCTAGCTTGTAAATGGCCAATATAACTAGTAGTAATAGATGTGATAATAGCAGTAAGCCTTACCGTGGTGGTTTACACAACGGCCTGGTAATCTTAGCAATGGTTTGCCTGTAACCTGTTTTGGGAGTTTTCTCACTCCCGCGTTCCCTGTTAACTGCCTGGTCGACCAGGCTGTTGCTGTTAGCGTCGCGCCGACCAGCACATCACAGCCTGGTTCATCTGGCACAACGCGGAGGCTTAAACCTCGACCACCTCTTTAAGAATTATACCCCGTTTTTTTTTTTCAGAACTTGTCGTTGAAGATTGAACTTTTTTTATGAGAACTTCCCATTAGCATTGTGCGGTAATAGGTCATTTTTCCTGGGAATATTCTCGAGTGAGTCTGTCATTAAAACTTGCGCATTAAGAAAGGAAAATAATCCCCTTTTTCGAGGAGTAGTCTTGAGAATAGTGGCGTGAGGATTTAAGTCACAAGTTGCCTATTGCGAGGTAATGGTGCTTAGCTCTGAATGAACTTTTGAGTGCGGACCGATGCTTCCATTCAGGGGATGACTCGTGTGTGTCCTCCAGAGGAAACGTTGCCACCACGCCCGCAACGTTTAGCGTGCCTGACGTAGGCACCTCTCCAGCGCCGGGGATACCTTTACCAGCCACAGTATTCCTGTGTTTGAGACACCAGCGCCGGGAGATACCTATACCGGCCACAGTATTCCTCAGTGTTGGAGACACCAGCGCCGGGGATACCTTTGCCGGCCACAGTATTCCTCAGTGTTGGAGACGCCAGCGCCGGGGGATACCTATACCGGCCACAGTATTCCTCAGTGTTGGAGACACCAGCGCCGGGGGATACTTTTGCCGGCCACAGTATTCCTCAGTGTTGGAGACACCAGCGCCGGGGGATACCTATACCGGCCACAGTATTCCTCAGTGTTTGAGACACCAGCGCCGGGGGATACCTTTGCCGGCCACAGTATTCCTCAGTGTTGGAGACACCAGCGCCGGGGGATACTTTTGCCGGCCACAGTATTCCTCAGTGTTAGACACACCAGCGCCGGGGGATACCTATACCGGCCACAGTATTCCTCAGTGTTGGAGACACCAGCGTGTTGCTGTCCTCTCTACTTACCCCTTAATACTTTTACCCCTTTCCTTCATCCCTTTACCTTCCTTTTATCCCTTTACCTTTCCTTTATCCCTCTACCTTTCCTTTATCCCTCTACCTTTCCTTTATCCCTCTACCTTCCCTTTATCCCTCTACTTTCCCTTTATCCCTCTACCTTTCCTTTATCTTCCTCTCTTCCCTTCCCTCTGCCTCCCTCTCTTCCCTTTAACTCCCTCTCTTACCTACACTTCCCCATTCCCTTTACCTCCCCCTTCCCTTTACCTCCCCCTCATCCTGTGAAGGGGAGACTTGATTGTCCCCTTAAAGCCGGGAATGAAACCATTTGTCTCCTAAACTGGACGCATTTGTGCGTGCATGCGTGCGCTTGCGTGCGCGCACGGCTGTGTTCTCAACTAGTTGTATAAATAAGTTGTTAGTTGAGCTCCAGTTCCCGGTCCTAGCCGAGCTCTGGTTCCCAATTATAGTTGAGCTCCAGTTCCCGGTCCTAGCAGAGACCCGGTTCCCGGTCCTAGTTGAGATCCAGTTCCCGGTCCTAGCAGAGCCCCGGTTCCCGGTCCTAGTTGAGCTCCAGTTCTTGGTTTCGTCTCTCAACCTTGAGTCAAGTTGCTGGACTGTCTCCTGGGTAGTTTGACCTTGTTATGAATCTTATTTATCTTTAATCTCTCTCTCTCTCTCTCTCTCTCTCTCTCTCTCTCTCTCTCCTTCTTTCTCTCTTCCTTCATTATTGACTCTCTCCTCTCCTTGCCTTCTTCTATTATTGACCTCTGCTTCCCACTTTCTTCATTATTGACCTCTGCTTCCTTCTTCCTTCATTATTGACCTCTGCTTCCTTCTTCCTTCATTATTGACCTCTGCTTCCTTCTTCCTTCATTATTGACCTCTGCTTCCTTCTTCCTTCATTATTGACCTCTGCTTCCCACTTCATTACTGACCTCTGCTTCCCACTCCCTTCATTACTGACCTCTGCTTCCCACTCCCTTCATTACTGACCTCTGCTTCTCACTTCCTTCATTATTGACCTCTGCTTCCCACTTCCTTCATTATTGACCTCTGTTTCCCACTTCCTTCATTATTGACCTCTGCTTCCCATTTCCTTCATTATTAACCTCTGCTTCCCACTTCCTTATTGACCTCTGCTTCCTACTTCATTATTGACCTCTGCTTCCCACTTCCTTCATTACTGACCTCTGCTTCCCACTCCCTTCATTATTGACCTCTGCTTCCCACTCCCTTCATTATTGACCTCTGCTTCCCACTTATTTCATTATTGACCTCTGTTTCCCACTTCCTTCATTATTGAC
Source organism: Cherax destructor (assembly GCA_009830355.1). Taxonomy (NCBI): domain Eukaryota; kingdom Metazoa; phylum Arthropoda; class Malacostraca; order Decapoda; family Parastacidae; genus Cherax; species Cherax destructor. Next base: position 16,381 of record WNWK01005635.1, read on the forward strand.
CTCTGCTTCCCATTTCCTTCATTATTGACCTCTGCTTCCCACTTCCTTATTGACCTCTGCTTTCTACTTCATTATTGACCTCTGCTTCCCACTCCCTTCATTACTGACCTCTGCTTCCCACTCCCTTCATTACTGACCTCTGCTTCCCACTCCCTTCATTACTGACCTCTGCTTCCCACTTCCTTCATTATTGACCTCTGCTTCCCACTCCCTTCATTACTGACCTCTGCTTCCCACTCCCTTCATTACTGACCTCTGCTTTCCCTACTCTCCTTCCCTTCATACTGACCTCTGCTTCCCACTCCTCATTTCTTGCATTCATTGACCTCTGCTTCCCACTTCCTTCATTACTGACCTCTGCTTCCCACTCCCTTCATTACTGACCTCTGCTTCCCACTCCCTTCATTACTGACCTCTGCTTCCCACTCCCTTCATTACTGACCTCTGCTTCCCACTCCCTTCATTACTGACCTCTGCTTCCCACTCCTTCATTATGACCTCTGCTTCCCACTCCTTCATTACTGACCTCTGCTTCCCCTTCATTATTGACCTCTGCTTCCCACTCCTTCATTATTGACCTCTGCTTCCCACTTCCTTCATTATTGACCTCTGCTTCCCACTCCCTTCATTACTGACCTCTGCTTCCCACTTCATTATTGACCTCTGCTTCCCACTTCCTTCATTATTGACCTCTGTTTCCCACTAACTTCATTATTGACCTCTGCTTCCCACTTCCTTCATTATTGACCTCTGCTTCCCACTCCCTTCATTATTGACCTCTGCTTCCCACTTCCTTCATTATTGACCTCTGCTTCCCACTTCCTTCATTATTGACCTCTGATTCCACACTTATTACTGACTCTGCTTACTCCCTCATTATTGACTCTGTTTCCACACTTCTTAGACCTCTGCTATTCCCACTTATTTTGACTCTGAGTTCATTCACACTTTAGATTAGTTATCACACTGTGTGGGGACTCGTGAGGTTAGTCACTGTGTGAGACTCGTGAGGTTGTTCCACTGTGTGAGACTCATGTAGTTACACTGTTGTGAGACTCGTGAGGTTAGTTCACACTGTGTGGAGACTCGTGAGGTTGTCACACTGTGTGTGAGACTCGTGAGGTTAGTTCACATGTGTGGAGACTCGTGAGGTTAGTTCACACTGTGTGTGAGACTCGTGAGGTTAGTTCACACTGTGTGTGAGACTCGTGAGGTTAGTTCACACTGTGTGGAGACTCGTGAGGTTAGTTCACACTGTGTGTGAGACTCGTGAGGTTAGTTCACACTGTGTGTGAGACTCGTGAGGTTAGTTCACACTGTGTGTGAGACTCGTGAGGTTAGTTCACACTGTGTGAGAGACTCGTGAGGTTAGTTCACACTGTGTGTGTGACTCGTGAGGTTAGTTCACACTGTGTGTGTGACTCGTGAGGTTACTTCACACTGTGTGTGTGACTCGTGAGGTTAGTTCACACTTGTGTGTATGTGAGGATGAGACAGGAGCATCTTTTGCAGCGTGCGGGGTGTGTACGCACGTCCGTTTTACGTGAGGGCGTGGGGCTGATTAGGCCCAGGTGGTCGATGACGGACTGCCGCGCCACTAATGAGGCTGCAACATTTTTAATTACGGAACCTTGGTTATCATTATCCGATGAGAGTGCCTCATGCACCTCGGATAAGGGAAGTGGAGGGGTGAGGGAAAGAGGGAGGGAGTGAAGGTTGAGGGGGAAGGGAGGAGAGAGAGAGAGAAGTGGTGGTGAGGATGAGGGAGTGAGATAGGAAGAATAAATATATATATATATATATATATATATATATATATATATATATATATATATATATATATATATATATATATATATATATATAATTCTAATATAACAAATACTCGGAAGGGAGATAGACAAGTAGATTTGAGTAGATATAGCTGGAATGAATGAAAGGAAAAAAAAAGTACCTTATCTCTATCTTTATTATAGTCATCCTTCCTCTCTCATTCTTTCTCCCTCTTTTCTTTCCTGTAATACCAGGAAGATGAGCCTGATCTTGGACCGGGCCGCGGGGGTCGGCGACCCAGCTGTCCAGTTCATGATCAGGCCTCTTAGATTGTTGATAACGATTAAACATACGAGATTTTAGCATTCATAACTTCGCTATTTTTGTTGCTGTCTTTAGTGAGCATGAAAAAAGAACTGGTTTTCTCATAGTTGCCCCTGAATTAAGCTAAAGTTTTGTCGTAGTTGTCCCTAAATTAACCCAGTTATGTCATAGTTGTAGCTGAATTAACCAAGTTATGTCATAGTTGGCCCTGAATTAACCCAGTTATTTCATAATTGTCCCTGAATTAACCTCGTTGTCACAGTTGTCCCTGAATTAACCTCAAGTTGTCACAGTTGTCCCTGAATTGACCTCAAGTTGTCATAGTTGTCCCTGAATTAACCCAGTTATGTCATAGTTGTCCCTGAAATAACCTAACCTAATTTAATTAAATCCAGTATACGTGGTGGTGTTTTATCTGTCAGGAAACTGAACACGTGTGTCCTGACACGGGTGACAGGCTAAGTGAATGTCATTCAAATGTTAATTTAAACATCAGTCTTGATATACTAATATTTAAATAATAACTTAGTATATTCATTGATATATTTGTATATAAAAATCTCTCAAGGCCTGCAGAGGCCAGTCTGTGTAGGCGTGCAGAGGCCAGTCTGTGTAGGCGTGCAGAGGCCAGTCTGTGTAGGCCTGCAGAGGCCAGTCTGTGTAGGCCTGCAGAGGCCAATGTGTAGGCCTGCAGAGGCCAGTTTGTGTAGGCCTGCAGAGGCCAGTCTGTGTAGGTGGTAGGCTTTGCGGGTGGCCCGTCTCTGTAGGCTTTTCGGGGGGGGGGGGATGGTCTCGGCAGACATTGCAAGGAAGCCCGTCTCGGCAGACATTGCAAGGGACCCCGTCTCGACAGACATTGCAAGGAGGCCCGTCTCGGCAGACATTGCAGGGAGGAACAAATTTTTCCAGCCTTACCTAGACAGATGTTATTGGTTAGCTGATGTACATTTTCATCCAATAATTCTGAGAGATGAAACAAGTCATTGTGAAGATGAGATTTACATGGGCAGGGAATATGAAATTGAAGATGAATAGGGTGCGGCCTATGGTAATGCCAAAGCCTGCGAAAATGAGGTTAGCAGGAGTTAAGCGCCTGCTTGTGAAGGTGCAGTGAAGATGAGGTCTTGTGAGATGGTAATGGAATCCCTGTGATGTCCCAGGTACTACTACCTGCCTCCCAGATTACCGATAATGAGGCTAATCTGAGAGGCTGCGTTTCCATGGTTACCACCCTTTGTTTACGTTTACGCTCCTGCCACCGCCTCCTCCTCCTCCTCCTCCTCCTCCTCCTCCTCCTCCTCCTCCTCCTCCTCCTCCTCCTCCTCCTCCTCCTCCCCCTAACTCAACCTTTCCCCCCCCTCCTCCGCCTCCTGTTCCTCTTCCTTATCCTCTTCCTCTTCTTCTCCTCCTCTTCCTCTTCACCTCTCCTCCTCTTCTCTTTTACGACTGTTCGAGCTATTATTTGCTACTACCTCCACTGTTACTACCACCACTGTTGCTACCACCACTGTTGCTACCACCACTGTTGCTACCTCCACTGTTGCTACCACCACTGTTGCTACCACCACTGTTGCTACCTTCACTGTTGCTACCTCCACTGTTGCTACCACCACTGTTGCTACCTCCACTGTTGCTACCTCCGTTGTTGCTACCACCACTGTTGCTACTACTACTGTTGCTACCTTCACTGTTGCTACCACCACTGTTGCTACCACCACTGTTGCTACCTTCACTGTTGCTACCTCCACTGTTGCTACCACCACTGTTGCTACCTCCACTGTTGCTACCTCCGTTGTTGCTACCACCACTGTTGCTACTACTACTGTTGCAACCACCACTGTTGCTACCTCCACTGTTGCTACCACCACTGTTGCTACCTCCACTGTTGCTACTACCACTGTTGCTACCACCACTGTTGCTACCTCCACTGTTGCTACCACCACTGTTGCTACCTCCACTGTTGCTACCTCCACTGTTGCTACCACCACTGTTGCTACCACCACTGTTGCTACCTTCACTGTTGCTACCTCCACTGTTGCTACCACCACTGTTGCTACCTCCGTTGTTGCTACCACCACTGTTGCTACTACTACTGTTGCAACCACCACTGTTGCTACCTCCACTGTTGCTACCACCACTGTTGCTACCTCCACTGTTGCTACTACCACTGTTGCTACCACCACTGTTGCTACCTCCACTGTTGCTACCTCCACTGTTGCTACCACCACTGTTGCTACCTCCACTGTTGCTACCTCCACTGTTGCTACCACCACTGTTGCTACCACCACTGTTGCTACCTTCACTGTTGCTACCTCCACTGTTGCTACCACCACTGTTGCTACTTCCACTGTTGCTACCTCCGTTGTTGCTACCACCACTGTTGCTACTACTACTGTTGCAACCACCACTGTTGCTACCTCCACTGTTGCTACCACCACTGTTGCTACCTCCACTGTTGCTACCTCCACTGTTGCTACCACCACTGTTGCTACCTCCACTGTTTGCTACCACTGTTGCTACCACCACTGTTGCTACCACCACTGTTGCTACCACCACTGTTGCTACTACCACTGTTGCTACCACCACTGTTGCTACTACCACTGTTGCTACCTCCACTGTTGCTACTACCACTGTTGCTACCACCAATGTTGCTACCACCACTGTTGCTACCTCCACTGTTGCTACCACCACTGTTGCTACCACCACTGTTTCTACCTCCACTGTTGCTACCACCACTGTTGCTACCACCACTGTTGCTACCTCCACAGTTGCTACCACCACTGTTGCTACCTCCACTGTTGCTACCACCACTGTTGCTACCACCACTGTTGCTACCACCACTGTTGCTACCTCCACTGTTGCTACCACCACTGTTGCTACCTCCACTGTTGCTACCACCACTGTTGCTACCACCACTGTTGCTACCTCCACTGTTGCTACCACCACTGTTGCTACCACCACTGTTGCTACCTCCACAGTTGCTACCACCACTGTTGCTACCTCCACTGTTGCTACCACCACTGTTGCTACCTCCACTGTTGCTACCACCACTGTTGCTACCTCTACTGTTGCTACCACCTGACCGTGGGGTCAGATATGGAAAACTTGACAGATTCCTTAAGTCATTCTCTGATCTTGTTGGCTGCCCTTCATACGTTGGACTCCGTGGGGCCAGCACCAACAACTTGGTTGATCAGACTATCCACTGGGAGGCCTGCCTGGTCTGAAACCGGGTGGCTAGGTAGATTCCCCGGGTTGGGTACCCCCCCCCTGCTGTATAACCTCGACATGAATACAGCAGGAATACACTGGTCTTTGTATGTTGTATGTGTGTGAAGGTGGGACTATATCAGAGGTGTTTTAGCTGCCATCAAGGTGTCTGGCTGACTTCCTGTTGTGTGTGTGTGTGTGTGTGTGTGGCGCGCGTGCGTGCATGTGCACGTACGTACTCACCTACATGTGGTTGCAGGGGGTCGAGTCATAATTGCGTATAATACCCTATTATCAGCATTTAATTTTACCCTATAATCTACACCCGAAATCTTCTCCAGGTATACACTGGTGGAAACGTATTTATTTCAGACGTTTCGCTCAGGCGAGCTTTATCAAGTAGCCTTGATAAAGCTCATCCCTGAGCGAAACCTGTAAACGCTTGCTTTGCTTGCCAGGTTTCAAGCCTGTCGACTACACGAAGGTTATTAAGGTTGCGTGTCATCTGCGATCTACCAAAGATATTTTAATCTATTAAATAGAGATTAATGTAAACTATGGGTGTGTGTATATACTGAGAGATACACACCTGTTAGTTTATATATACCGAGAGATGTCTCTTTATCTATCTCTCACTTCTCTATCTGTCTGCCCCTCTGTCTCTCTGTCTGTCTGTCTCTCTGTCTGTCTGTCTCTGTCTGTCTGTCTCTGTCTGTCTGTCTCTGTCTGTCTGTCTCTGTCTGTCTCTGTCTGTCTGTCTCTGTCTGTCTCTGTCTGTCTGTCTATCTGTCTGTCTCTGTCTGTCTCTCTGTCTGTCTGTCTGTCTCTCTTCTCTCTCTCTCTCTCTCTCTCTCTCTCTCTCTCTCTCTCTCTCTCTCCCCCCTCTCCTTCCTTCCGTTACCATCTACACCGCTCACTTTCACTCCATATATTTTTACAGTCGTAAGTTTGGCCCAGGAGCTGTAATCTTGCCTCTCTTGTTTGACGTAACTACGTTCGTCGCAGTTACACTCGCGTTGCAGGATCAGGTCACTGGGTTTCTCGCACCAGTTAGGTGTTAGTTACAATATTAACAATGTCTAAACACTTACTTTGCCACGAAACTAATATATAAATTCTAGTTAGTGTCGTAATCCCAATAATTTATATACATCTGTGTTCTACTTAGCACCAACAGCGCCATATAAATTTCTTAAAGAGAGGTTATCTTCGCTGTGTTTATGTATATATATTTTTTTATAAGTTATGGTAAATCCCCCACCCCCTTTTTTTTTACTCCCTCATGCAGGTAATTTTTTAGTATATTGAAATCTGCAAAGAACGCCATTTGCAATTTTGAGTCATTTACAGTGAAGCAGTTGAAAGTTCCACCTTGAACTTATAACAACCCAAGCTGGAGAATTATATAGGAGTCTAGTTATCCGGCCCTGGGAAATATTTGTTTGGAGAATGGAAGTAGGCTCCACACTCGACCTGTTGTAACCTGGAGGTAGGCTCCACACTCGACCTGTTGTAACCTGGAGGTAGGCTCCACACTCGACCTGTTGTAACCTGGAGGTAGGCTCCACACTCGACCTGTTGTAACCTGGAGGTAGGCTCCACACTCGACCTGTTGTAACCTGGAGGTAGGCTCCACACTCGACCTGTTGTAACCTGGAGGTTGGCTCCACACTCGACCTGTTGTAACCTGGAGGTAGGCTCCACACTCGACCTGTTGTAACCTGGAGGTAGGCTCCACACTCGACCTGTTGTAACCTGGAGGTAGGCTCCACACTCGACCTGTTGTAACCTGGAGGTAGGTCCACACTCGACCTGTTGTAACCTGGAGGTAGGCTCCACACTCGACCTGTTGTAACCTGGAGGTAGGCTCCACACTCGAACTGTTGTAACCTGGAGGTAGGCTCCACACTCGACTTGTAACTCTGAAGGTAGGCTCCACACTCGACCTGTTGTAATCCTGGAGTTGTGATTTTTTCTAATTCAAAGATGTAGCTTTTTTTATGAAAGAGAAGGAAATGCCGTATAATGCTCTCATTAGGCTTAGGTTAGGAAACAGGAGAAATGTTTCCTGACGCGGGTCGCAGTTATGTGACCCGCCATTTGGAGCCTCTGGTCATCTGACCGATTCCTTCCTCTGGCTTACCGATCCACCCCTTTAAAAATTAAAATTATTCTTACTTGCGGCACCCTTATTGACAAACGTTTTGCCCACACGTGTCACAGGTGGAAAGTATAATTATAAATAAGCCAGAGAGAGGTCAGGGAATGCATTCAGGGTGGTAAATGGATTTCTGGAGGTAACAGGACTGAGATGTTTTCTAGTGAACTTGTCCTAGTGCTTACTCACGTTTCTAGGTTAGGTTAGGTAATGTTCGTCAGGAAACAGGACAAGTGTTTCCTGATACGGGTCTTAGTCGTATGATGACTCGCAGCTGGAGCTTTTGGTCATCTGACCGAAGCCTTCCACTGGCTTACCCCTCCACCCCATTAAAAGTTTTGGTTATAATTATCAGCATTAGATATGCTCACGTATCTTTCTAAACCATACACACATATATATCTGTAGATACAGACGATGTAATGCTCCCACCGGGTGTGGCAGCCCTGCATGCCATTTATTCGTTGCATGAAGTGAGTGTTGGTGTCACAAGTGTTTTCTGAAGTTCACCATCGTAAAGTTCGTCACATTCGTTACCTTCTCTGTATCATAATGACTGCTGAAGCGTACCGACAGGTGGATGAATAACACACGTGTAACGGGTGGGTATCTTCACTCAGGCGTTCTGTCAACCAGTGAGTTTCTCAGTCCGACACAATGTATATTGGAGGCAAATGAAGGTAGAAGATGTATCAGTATCCAAAACATGGATGAAGGGACACACAATAGTTTTGTTGGCTAAGTTTCGGCCCTGGGACCTTGGTTACTCCAAATCATTTGGAGTGAGCAGTAAAAAATGTCCAAAGTGTATGCACTCGTATTCTTTCATCCATATACTGGAGGCAGTGGAGAGATGCGCAGATATTACACCTGGTGACTGTGCTTCGCTCTGGCGAGTTTGTCAAGGTAGTGGATGGCAGCCATGACTGCCATGGTGGTGGTGCTTCTGGACGAGGTAAACACACACTTGTAGACTACTGGTAGGTGGTTAAGTCATCACCCCCGGGGCTTGTTCTCAGGCCAGGCCTCCTGCTTGATGCCCCGGGGCGAAGGGGAATAATTGAGGATAAGGAGAAAATGTGACATTTGATGTATGGAGGGATGAAATGAAAACTATAGATAAGAAAGAGAAAGAGACCAGGAGTGGTGGACATC
>WNWK01005635.1:30000-117158 GCA_009830355.1 Cherax destructor
TTCAACTGCAGTAGTAACATCCTGTGGTCTAGAGACCATCATCATTTGTTCTTCTCAGAAGTAAATGTAACCTGCCATGGCTTGCCCCTGGTTGATATAGCTGCAAGTTAGTGATTAATGTGCCTGAGGGTTGCAAGCATCTCCTCTCCTGTATAAGTAAATGGCAAGAGTGCAGTCGTCTGCGTTGACATGGGAGCCAGGGATGAGGTAATGTATGTTTTAAGGACACGTTTCATGTCTTCCTCACCCTCTCTACCTTCCTACAACCCAGGTCGGGACCATACTGGTGAACCACTCACTGACTTGACCTTCCTACAACCCAGGTCGGGACCATACTGGTGAACCACTCACTGACCTGACCTTACCACTGACACAGCTGACCTCGCGGGAGGGGGCCATACTGGTGAACCACTCACTGGCCTGACCTTCCTACAAGCCAGGGCGGGACCATACTGGCGAACCACTCACTGACCTGACCTTCCTACAAGCCGGGGCGGGACCATACTGGCGAACCACTCACTGACCTGACCTTCCTACAAGCCGGGGAGGGACCATACTGGTGAACCACTCACTGACCTGACCTTCCTACAACCCAGGTCGGGACCATACTGGTGAACCACTCACTGACCTGACCTTCCTACAAGCCGGGGAGGGACCATACTGGTGAACCACTCACTGACCTAACCTTCCTACAACCCAGGTCGGGACCATACTGGTGAACCACTCACTGACCTGACCTTCCTACAAGCCGGGGAGGGACCATACTGGTGACCTGACCTTCCTACAAGCCAGGGCGGGACCATACTGGTGAACCACTCACTGACCTGACCTTCCTACAACCCAGGTCGGGACCATACTGGCGAACCACTCACTGACCTGACCTTCCTACAAGCCGGGGCAGGACCATACCGGTGAGCCACTCACTGACCTGACCTTCCTACAAGCCGGAGAGGGACCATACCGGTGAACCACTCACCTGACCTGACCTTCCTACACATACAGCCATCTCTTCATTTCTCAACACCCGTTCCCCATTTTTCCCTTACACTCTATCATATTTAATCTTCCCTTATACACCACCATCTTCCAGACTCTCACTCTTCCATTTTCCCATAACTGCGATTCCACGAACCTAGATAAGCACATTTACAAAGCAACTTCAGTGTAAACACACTGATGAAGAAGCCACACTTATATTTGCTTACAAGTACGATTGGCAGTTTGGCATATACACAAATAATATTGAAACTAAATGCAATGTGATCATTTGATGGTCATTTTCTTGAACATTGTTCTAGTTATCTACTTACGGAGGAATATAGAGAAGGACTGCACAATAAATAACTTGTTAAATGTTAGAGTATCTTATTAGTAAAAATAATATACCAAACGTTTTAATCGGGTATTAGAATTTGCTTGAAACTGATTAAACGAAAATTGTAAATATGTATCGAGATGCATTTAACTCCAAACCAGTGTGTGTATGTGTGAAGCTTCCTTTGAGAAGAACAGACAAGTACTAAAGGTTTGAAGCCGTCCAGAAGATTCATTCGACAGTTCCAAGTTTATTAACTACCCGGCACTGCCTGGGTATATTTTGTATCTCGCGAGTTAAGTTATGAATGTAAAAAAAAAAGTTTTCTTCGCTGCACTTGCCTTGTCAGGAGGCGGATGGGGTATCTCACACCCCCATACCTGCCTATTCACATCCTTCTCAAAATAATTCACTTAGCAATATACAAATTCTAGAGTAGCACTTAAACCGGTTGCTTATTGAACCGAATGATCAAAAACACCTAGGGGTGATTTTTAATATATTAAATATTAGATTTCGCCTCGAAGACCTATTGTGAATGATTGTGTGTTGTGAACGGTTGTATGTTGTGAACGGTTATGTTTTTACTGTGCACCACTGACCTTTCATTTCTCTCTCTCTCTCTCTCTCTCTCTCTCTCTCTCTCTCTCTCTCTCCTGCTCCATCTCCCTTTTCATTGTCTTGCCTTCTCATTTACCTTTTCCATCCCTTTCTGCTTTGCTCCCTCACTCCTCAGGTTTCACCTGACCCGTCCCCCTTACCTCTCACCCTGCCTCTGGTCCCACTCACTTCTCACCCTGCCCCTTCCCCTTCCCCGATCCCTTGCCCCTGCCCCTTGCCCCTGACTGTGCTGTGTTGGCGTTTCTCTCGCTGAAGCTTTTACGTTGATCAAGTAATTTCCTTTTCCTAGAATATTATGTGGCAAGAAAGATCCAGACGAGCCCTCCCTCCCTCCTTTCCTTCCTCCCTCCTGCCCTTCCTTCCTCCCTCCTGCCCTCCTGCCCTCCCTCCCTCCATCCCTCCCTTCCTCCCTCCCTCCCTCCCTACCTACCTACCTCCCTACCTACCTACCTACCTACCTACCTACATCCCTCCCTCCCTACTTCCTATCCTTCCTGGTCAGTCCCTTCCTCCGAGAGTAGTGAAACTCTCGAAACTCTTCAAAGGTATTTCAAAGGTATCTCCCTCCCATCCCTCCTGGTCAATCCTTCCCTAGCTCCCACCCACCCTTCCTGGTTAACCCATCCCTCCTGGTCAGTCCTTCCCTCCCTTCCTGGTCAGTCCTTCCTTCCCTTCCTGGTCAGTCCTTCCTTCCCTTCCTGGTCAGTCCTTCCCTCCCTTCCTGGTCAGTCCTACTTCCCCTCCCTCCATTCCTGGTTAGTTTTCCCCTCCCTCGTTGCCTGATCAGCCTTCACTCCCTGTCTGATCAACCCCCTTCCATTGCTTAGTCAACCCTCCCTCCCTGCTGAACCTTCCTGTGCGGGCGGGTAAATGTCTGTGTGTGTACTCACCTATTTGTGGTTGCAGGGATCGATTCATAGCTCCTGACCCCGTTTCTTCACTGATCGCTACTAGGTCCTCTCTCTCACTGTTCCATGTGCTTTATCAAACCTCGTCTTAAAACTATGTATGGTTCCTGCCTCCACTACGTCACTTGCCAGACTATTTCACTTCCTGACAACTCTATGACTGAAGAAATACTTCCTAACATCCCTTTGACTCATCTGAGTCTTCAGCTTTCAATTGTGACCCCTTGTTTCTGTGTCCCATCTCTGGAAAATCCTGTCTTTGTCCACCTTGTCAATTCCTCGCAGTATTTTGTTTGTCGTTATCATGTCTCTCCTAACCCTCCTGTTATCCAGTGTCTTCAGGCCGATTTCCCTTAACCTTTCTACGTAGGACATTGCACTTAGCTCTGCGATTAGTCCTGTTGTAATTTCTTGACGTGCTTGACCAGGTGTGGGTTCCAAACTGGTGCTGCATGCTCCAATATGGGCCTGACGTACACGGTGTACAGAGTCTTGAACGATTCCTTACTGAGGTATTGGAACGCTGTTCTTAGGTTTGCCAGGCGCCCGTATGCTGCAGCAGTTATCTGGTTGATGTGCCTCAGGAGATGTGCTCGGTATTATACTCACCCCAAGATCGTTTTCCTTGAGTGAGGTTTGCAGTCTTTGGCCACCTAGTCTATACTCTGTCTGCGGTCTTCTTTGCCCTTTCCCGATCTTCATGACTCCATTTGGCGGGGTTAAATTCGAGGAGCCAGTTGCTGGACCAGGCTTCCAGCCTGTCCAGGTCTGGTGTGGGAGGCTGTTGATGTTGATTTAGATTAATTAAGAAAGGATCTAGGAATGCTCTGGTATGGCAATAAAAATGGGATTATTGGAGCATATTTCCGAGTAGCGCCATTTGAAGTGAGAACTTTGGTTGGCTTTAAAAGTAGGTTGGACAGGTACACGAGTGGGTGTGAGTTAGACCTGCCTAGCATGGACCAGCAGACCTCCTGCAGTGCTCCTCTTGTTCGTATGTTATCTATGGGACAGACACCTCAATCAGCACACCATGGGAGGGAAAGGGTGCATCAGCTTAACTAGTATACCTGGATTATTTGAAGTCGCTTCTGGAGGTCATCGGCCGAGGCCTGGTCCCAGACCAGGCCTCCTGCATTGGTTACATAGTTCAATGCTCCAGTAATCCAACTTTCCTTCGGATTTTTTTTTTTTGATCCGCTGTGCTCCATTCTTTTTATAGAATTATGGGAAAAGACACTTAGGTACAGTTTAGGGCATTTATAATATAAGACGCTGACATATGTGTCTTTTTTTCCACATCTTGTCGGTAAACCATATCACGGGTGGGGATAGAACCCGCGGTCAGAGTCATAAAACTCCAGACCGACGCGCTAGCCACTGGGCCAGCTGGCTACAACAAGATTCAATCTTGTTTGTATCACCATGTCATTTCTCTCCTATTATAGAATTATGGGCGTTGGCTTGGTGAATTTTGAGAGAGTACGACATGTATTGATCACCATGGTATGTTTATTGACGAAGTGGTTCGTCTATCTTTAGACATCTTTAGTCGATGAATTAGACACGTGCAACATCTGGGTATCTTGTAGACGTTTCGCCATCCAGTGGCTTTTTCAGTACATTGCAAAGACATAATATGAAGACTGTAGACATATATACAGTAGACAGTGAAAGTCACTGGGTGGCGAAACGTCTACAATAAAGATACCCAGACGTTGCACATGTCTCTTAGTCATTATTTTGTCGTGTTGAATACCAATGATATACATCCTTAGTCGAGATACAGAGACTATTAGGTGGTCAGTCCCCTCGGCCTTGGTGCGTGTTCAGCTCCATAGGTGTCGCCAGTAGCTTCAAAGTTGTAATTCAAAGTTATGTTTTATTCCTTGACTGGTGAGTGCTGTGTCTGCTTGTGCTGTTTTGTGTTCCAGGTTAGTGTTCATACTGGTTGATGTGTTGTTTTGTGTTCCAGGTTAGTGTTCATACTGGTTGATGTGTTGTTTGGTGTTCCAGGTTAGTGTTCATACTGGTTGATGTGTTGTTTGGTGTTCCAGGTAAGTGTTCACAATAGTTCATATATTTGGTGTTCCAGGTAAGTGTTCACACTGGTTGATGTATTTGGTGTTCCATGTAAGTACTCACCTATTTGTGGTTGCAGGGGTCGATTCATAGCTCCTGGCGTGTTCCAGGTGAGTGTTCACACTGGTTGATGTGTTGTTTTTTGTCCCATTGATGTATGCAGAAAGGGTTTATGCTGGTTGTGTTGTTCGCTGGTGCATGTAGTGACAATTGATACCAGTGCCCTGCTATACTTGTGCCATTTGGCATCACTCTTCTAAGACTGCCAATTGGTTCCACTATCGCCTTCGACAGTCCTGCCAGTTGGTGTCACTTTCGTCTCCGACAGTACCGCCAGTTGGTGCCGATATTTTCATCAATGGTAGTGCCACTCGATGCCACAACGGTTTCCGGGAGTATTGACTGTTTATATCAATATCTGAACCTCCACATTACATTATGAGAGAGAGAGAGAGAGAGAAAGAGAGAGAGAGAGAGAGAGATAGAGAGAGAGAGAGAGAGAGAGAGAGAGAGAAACTGAATTGAGATTTTAAATGGTTCTCCATGGAAAGAGGCAAATGTAGTCCCTGTTCACAAAAAAAAAGAGCATCGGAAATCAGCAACTGCAGGTCAGTGTCACTCCTGTCAATCACTGGCAATATTCTTGAGACAATAATCTCACGACGGGTGACAGCATTTTTCGATTACCGCTCGTTTCTTTGTGAACGTCAAAATGCCTTCAGAAAAGGTCACTCTGCTGCTGATCTGCTGTTAAACCTCTGTTTTGTGGCATCAGTCACTGGGCGAATTCAAGATCAACTGTGTAGTAACAATGGACATTGCTGGTGCTTTCGACTGAGTATGACACCAGGGACTCTTGGCAAAATTGCAAGTGCTAGGAGTCGCCGGCTCTGCACTATACCTCCTTAGATTACCTTCAAGGTAGATTTCTAAGAGTAGTTCTCAATGAGACAGTCAACAAGACACCATGCTAGTAATACTGGAGCAGTGCTAAGAATATTCTTTCTGTTGGAAGCCGGGGATGAGGTTGATATCCTTGGGATGAAATTTAATTTCAAACTAACTATGAAGATCCACGTAGTAAATCTTGAAAACAAGGCGGCCAGGAAACTAACAGGATTTAGACGTATCTCGCATCTGCTCGACAATAGAGGCTGCAAGACTGTACGAGGCCCAAGTGCGCTTAGACCTTGAGTATGCCCCACTTTCTTGGAATGTCTGCCCCCATCTCTACGACTATTTGGCAGAATAGAGAACAAAGCAAGACGACTCGTCTCTCGTCTGGACCCAGTCTGGACAGATCTGTCATTTCATCAAAGCCTTGAACACCAGAGGGATGTGGGTGGTGGTACTGTTATGTAACTAGCCAATGTTGTCAATGTACTGCACGTCGCTCCACTTTACAGACAGAGAGATGACAGCTTCTACACAGCAAGACAGGCAGTAAACAACAACTGCACTCTGTACCCTTCTCAAGATCATCACTTTATCTGAGATTATTTATTCATAGGATGAATCGAGTCTGAAACACATTCGTACAACATAATGACATCGACGAAATGAAGTCAGTTGACCAAATGAAATCGATGGCCCACAGATGGCTCCAATTTCATCCTGTTCCACATTTGTATGTCTCATAACAATAAAAGGGCTTGTAAATGAGCTAAGATAGGTAGCAGCTCTTAGCTTGTAAATAAAGGTAGGAACTCTTAACCTAACTCTATAAAACCCTTGTGGAAATAAAAAAAAAAGATAAAGGAATAAAGACATAAGGTTCTGTGTGAGCAAGAAGTTGAATCTCTCTCACCCTCGGTTGCCCTGAAAAACAGGAAGGTACAAATTGACATTGGAAAGCAGGATAAGTGAAAATCAGAAGTGAAGTGCGCGAAAATCACGTGAACTAAGACAATTGGGAGGACACTAAGTGGGCGGTGGAGTGAAGAGCGCCAAGCCAGGGGCAAGACTGACTTAGTGGGTAGTGGAGTGAGGAGATCTAAGCCAGGGGAAAGACTGACTTAGTGGGTAGTGGAGTGAGGAGATCTAAGCCAGGGGCAAGACTGACTTAGTGGGTAGTGGAGTGAGGAGATCTAAGCCAGGGTCAAGACTGACTTAGTGGGTAGTGGAGTGAGGAGATCTAAGCCAGGGGCAAGACTGACTTAGTGGGTAGTGGAGTGAGGAGATCTAAGCGAGGGGCACGCGTTCTCTCTCTCTCTCTTTCTCGCACGCGCGCGCGCGCGCACACACACACACACACACACACACACACACACACACACACACACACACACACACACACACACACACACACATTCTAACCCAGGAGCTATGAATCGACCCCTGCAACCACAACTAGGTGAGTACACACACAGGTATTATGCTCATCAGGGACTACATAACCACACCTTAGTGTTGTGAGCACCGCCATACACCGCCACCACTGGTGGTGCTCACTATCATTTATTTTACACATCACACGTTTCGTTTCCCGTGTTCCTGTTCTTCCTGATATAAATTTTCAATTATATTTTCCCAAAATTATATGATTTAAATGGTTGTATTTGACCAGATATTTTTTTTTATATAGTTAAGTGTTTTTGATTGTGTATTTTAGGAATGTTTAAATGTTCTTAAGTTTGTGTGTGTACTCATCTACCTATTTGTGGTTGCAGGGGTCGAGTCACAGTTCCTGGCCCCGCCTCTTCGCTGGTTGCTACTAGTTGGGTGTGTGGGAGAGTAAGGGGGTAGGCAGGGTTGGTAATACAGCCCCGCTCCTAAACTCTCCCCACTTGACCCATAAAAGCCAGGGCGAAAAATTAGGTGAGGGGCGTGAAAGAGGGGAGGGGAGGAAGGGTAGTGAAACCCCCTCTTCCCTTCCCCCTATACGATCCTCCTCTTCCCCCGTTCTTCCCTCCTCCTAGCCCTATTGCCACTCCCTTCCAGCTGACAATTCTCCTCCTCTTATCCTCCCTCCCAGTGTCCCTCCCAGTGCCCCTCCCTCCCAGTATAAGGTTAATCATCTAGTTCCCACCACCTAGCACTCAATAGCAACAACTTAATTACTTGTTAGCAAGTGTTACAGGTGTTGTGTCCTACAAACCTCGTCAACAAGTGTTACAGATGCTGTGTCCAGCAACCCTCGTCACCAAGTGTTACAGGTGTTGTGCCCTCCAACCCTCGTCAACAAGTGTTACAGGTGTTGTGTCCTACAACACTCGTCAACAAGTGTTACAGGTGTTGCGTCCTGCAACCCTCGTCAACAAGTGTTACAGGTGTTGGGTCCTGCAAGCCTCGTCAACAAGTGTTACAGGTGTTGGGTCCTGCAAGCCTCGTCAACAAGTGTTACAGGTGTTGGGTCCTGCAACCTCGTCAACAAGTGTTACAGGTGTTGGGTCCTGCAAGCCTCGTCAACAAGTGTTACAGGTGTTGGGTCCTGCAACCCTCGTCAACAAGTGTTACAGGTGTTGGGTCCTGCAACCCTCGTCAACAAGTGTTACAGGTGTTGGGTCCTGCAAGCCTCGTCAACAAGTGTTACAGGTGTTGGGTCCTGCAACCCTCGTCAACAAGTGTTACAGGTGTTGGGTCCTGCAACCCTCGTCAACAAGTGCTGAAATCACACAACAATGGTCACAAAAACACAGCTGGAAGTTTAAAACCCAGATGAGTCATAAAAATGTTAGGAATTATTTTTTCATCAAAGTACAGAGTACGTACATCAAAGTACAGAGTACGTACATCAAAGTACAGGGTACGTCAAAGTACAGAGTACGTACATCAAAGTACAGAGTACGTACATCAAAGTACAGAGTACGTACATCAAAGTACAGAGTACGTACATCAAAGTACAGAGTACGTACATCAAAGTACAGAGTACGTACATCAAAGTACAGAGTACGTACATCAAAGTACAGAGTACGTACATCAAAGTACAGAGTACGTACATCAAAGTACAGAGTACGTACATCAAAGTACAGAGTACGTACATCAAAGTACAGAGTACGTACATCAAAGTACAGAGTACGTACATCAAAGTACAGAGTACGTACATCAAAGTACAGAGTACGTACATCAAAGTACAGAGTACGTACATCAAAGTACAGAGTACGTACATCAAAGTACAGAGTACGTACATCAAAGTACAGAGTACGTACATCAAAGTACAGAGTACGTACATCAAAGTACAGTGTACTTTGATGCAGTGTGTACAGGTTCTAATGCTGCTGTGGATTGAGAGATAGTGTTTGTAAACTACTTCGCCCGTTTGTGAATTGTTAAGTGCAGTTAAAAAAAAACATACGAATTGCAGGGCTGTTGGGAAATATTTCTTCAGCCTTAGAGTGGTCAGAAGTGGAACACCCTGGACAACAAGGTGGTGGAGGCAGGATTTATACACAAGTTCAAGAATAGGTATAATATGGCTCATGGAGGCAGTAGTGTGAAGCAGCAGTCACTTTGAGAGGCAGGTCCTGAAGCCAAGGTTCGGTACCTGCATCCATAAATAGTAGAGTACGAAGACAGAGACCCCCCACACACACACACGCACGCGCACAAAAAAAATGGAAATCAAGAAATTTTTACAAAATAGCGAAAAATACCAGTTGCCAGTAATATAGTCAGTGTGAATAATAATAATATTATCATCATTATTCTTATTATCACGAAATACCACCAACAGCAGTAAAAATGGAAATAACAGGCCCGAAATGCTAGCCAAAACTTAGAAGGAAAGAGAGAGAGAGAGAGAGCAGCGAAGGCAGTGTTGTGTATGTATGCTGTCCTACACAATAGGCAGTAATGCTTACAAGTTAGTGGTATGTGTTGAACCCATGAATACGAGAGTACTCCCGGTGGGGCGTCTGCTGCTCTCCCTCCTTACTCTTGAACCTTAGAGGGAGGGAGGGAGACAGACAAAGAGAATGAATGAATGGGGAAGGTAGTAATTAGGAATTACTGAGTTGACTATGTGCCCAGTAGTGAGTTGAACTGCGTGTGCGTGTTCAGTGTAGTGAGTTGACCTGGGTGTGCGTGTTCAGTATAGTGCGTTGACCTGGGTGTGCGTGTTCAGTATAGTGAGCTGACCAGGGTGTGCGTGTTCAGTATTGAGTTGACCTGCGTGAACGTGTTCAGTAGTGAATTGACCTGTGTGCGTGAACGTGTTCAATAGTTAGTTGACCTGTGTGCGTGAACGTGTTCAATAGTTAGTTGACCTGTGTGCGTGAACGTCTTCAATAGTTAGTTCATGTGTGTGCGTGAACGTGTTCAGTAGTTGACCTGTGTGCGTGAACGTGTTCAGTAGTTGACCTGTGTGCGTGAACGTGTTCAGTAGTTGACCTGTGTGCGTGAACGTGTTCAGTAGTTGACCTGTGTGCGTGAACGTGTTCAGTAGTTGACCTGTGTGCGTGAACGTGTTCAGTAGTTGACCTGTGTGCGTGAACGTGTTCAGTAGTTGACCTGTGTTAGATCACAGCTGAAGATGGAAAAGATTGAAACAACTGTAGTTGAGATTACCAATTCCTTCGTTATATTGCCACATAGTGTCAGCCACTGAGGACACACTAAAAGCGTTCTTTTAGTACGTGACCCTCAGATTTACGAAAAGGGCTTTCTGGAAGAGGAAAAGTGGGCAGAGGGATATTTAACAAATAGATCCTAGAGAGCAGTAGTAAATAGTCAAGTCGGAGGCTGCCACAATGAAAAGCTTTGTACTTGGTACTCGTCCCCCAACTTGTTTCTCATTCTTGCATCCGACGTGGATAAAGAGCTGGATTCTCATGTGCGAGACTTAGGAGTAATGATGTCGGAAGATCTCACATTCAAGGCTCACGATGTTCTCATTGCTGCCACAAAGAAAATGGTAGAACTTTCAAGACAAGAGATGAGCCAGTGATGATACTATTTAAGTAGCTTGTTCTCTCCAGGCTGTAATACTGCTTGCTATATTGACGGCCCGCTTGAAAGCAGGCGAGATTGCTGACCAGGAAAATAGAGAACTTTCACTACTCGTATACACTGAATCAAGCATATGAACCACTGGGAACATTTGAAGTCCCTTCAACAGTATTCCTAGGAGTGTATTCAAGAGAGGTACATAGTTTATCCCTAGAAAATCTTGGACGGAACTGGTCCCAAACCTGAGCACGGAAGTCACTCCATATGATCTTCAAAAGACTTGGCAGATGGTGCCGAGTACCTTCATTAAAAAGCAAGGGCGCAACGATCAGGCCTTGATCTTCCAGATCAGGTCTGGGACCGGGCCACAAGGGGCATTGACCCCTGGAAACACCCTCCAGTTATGTCCTTCAGGTAGAGTGGAAGATATAGCTAGCAAATTAGGAACCATGACTGTTAATGGGAACAGCTCTTCTGTCTTCTTCAATACTGGAAGAAATGATGTTAGGAAGCATAGGAGGGAGGACCTGCTTACCAGGTAGAGAGAGATTAGGAAGAAAAAAGGCTCCCTGTCACATGTAACTAAGCAATAGTATTACAGCCAGACAACAATCGTTCTGGTAAGCAAGAGTCTTCGCGTCACACACAAGTCCTAATGACTGGGACTGAGCACTCAGAAATGACCGGTACTTTCTGAAAGCGTTCCCTTATAAGGGGAAAAACAAACGGGAAACGACGTCGTTACAACGGCACTCCCAACGGGTCACCCTTGAGTGCCTGGCCACGACCCCACGAGTCATGAAACACCAGACGTGGGGTCGTACACGACTTGACCTACCCGAGGTCGTGGTGGAGGGAGGTATAGGCCCTGAAGGGCTCTGAATTCAGGGTATCTGAGCTGCCCTCAACTTCCAGTGATCAAACCTGAGTGTCTCCCATTCCCCAGGTCCTAATTCACTCACAGGCGGCGGAGGTCAAGCTGGCAATAGAAAGCTTAATGGAGGAAAAAAAAAGCTTAGCGTGTGTGTCTGCCGCTTGAGCACCCATGTGAAAGCTGGCAATATTCTTGGTGGA
Source organism: Cherax destructor (assembly GCA_009830355.1). NCBI lineage: Eukaryota > Metazoa > Arthropoda > Malacostraca > Decapoda > Parastacidae > Cherax > Cherax destructor. The sequence continues at coordinate 41,887 of WNWK01005635.1, forward strand.
ACTAGTTTGGTGGGAGGCGTTTGTGACGGAGTATTAAGGTCAGGAGTGTAGGAGAGCGTGACCCCCAGCACCCACGGTGACCCATGCTGGAGAAAGCTCAGGTGAGAGAGAGTGAGAGAGAAGGGGGAGAAAGGTGGTTTTACAGCGATCAGAGATCCAGGCGAGTCATCAATCCGTTATCGGCAGGTGTTCGTCTTCACACTCCCAGGCTAAAACCTTTTACAAGCCTCTGGTGCAACACCACCATTACCACTACCACCACCACTACCATCACCACTACCATCACCACTACCATCACCACTACTACCACCATCACTACCACCACCACCACCACCAACACCACCACTACCACCACCACCACTACCACCACCACTACCACCACCACTACCATCACCACTACCACCACCACTACCATCACCACCACCACTACCACCACCACTACCACCACCACTACCACCACCACCATCACCACCACTTCCATCACCACCACCACCACCACTTCCATCACCACCACCACCACTACCACCACCACTACCATCACCACTACCACCATCACTACCACTACCACCACCACTACCACCATCACTACCACTACCACCACCACTACCATCACCACTATCATTACCACCACTACCATCACCACCACTTCCATCACCACCACTACTACCACCACCACTACCACCACCACTACCACCATCACCACTACCACCACCACTACCATTACCACCACTACTACCACCACCACTACCACCACCAACACCAACACCACCACTACCATCACCACCACCACCACTACCATCACCACTACCACCATCACTACCATCACCACTACCATCACCACTACCACCATCACTACCATTACCACCACTACCATCACCACCACTACTACCACCACCACTACCACTATTACTACCACCACCGTCACCACCACCACTATCACCATCACCACCACTACCATCACCACCACTACCATCACCACCACTACCATCACCACCACTACCATCACCACCACTACCATCACCACCACTACCATCACCACCACTACTACCATCACCACTACTACCACCACTACCACTACCACCATCACCACCACTACCACCACCACTACCATTACCACCACTACCATCACCACCACTACCACCAACACCACCACTACCATTACCACCACTACCATCACCACCACTACCATCACCACCACTACCACCATCACCACTACCACCATCACCACTACCACCATCACCACTACCACCACTACCATCACCACCACTACCATCACCACCACTACCATCACCACCACTACCATCACCACCACTACCACCAACACCACCACTACCATCACCATTACTACTACCACAACCATCACTACTACTACTACTACTACTACCATCACTACTACTACCACAACCATCACTACTACTACCACAATCATCACCACCACCAGCGCCAACATAAACACCACAAACGACAGCAACCACCACTACCACTCATCATTGCGCCAATTGTCGCCCCCATTTAGTTATTCCTATGACATCCACACCCTACTGCTCATGTTAGTGCTAGTGGCACTTGATAATCAGGTGCTGTCATATATATATATATATATATATATATATATATATATATATATATATATATATATATATATATATATTAATGGTGTGTGCCACACAACAGACAGACCGCGGCACTTTATACAGATTAACTTAAGGTCGGGAATACTGTTCTGTTCCGTAACTTGATTTTGCTCTTCTTTTATAGCGTTCTAAATTCTTCTTTGATCGCGAGAGTGTGTGTTGTTATGGCCCCTTAGAATGGCATTGTTAGCGTTCGATTGGAATATAGCTTCCCAGTCTTAGTTTGGCTTATGTTGTACAAGGCGTAGGCGCTGCTCCAGGTATAATAGGGACGCTTAGTTGAGAGATTTTTAGATTTTGATATTCCCACCGAAGTGGCACCCCATATCCATCCTTAGATGGTAGTGGCTGGGTTATTGTGCATTATATATCCAGGGATAGGGAGGGGGTTTGTGTGGAAGCTAGGCGCAAGACAAGAGTGCCACTGGTATAGTACCAGATGGAGCCAGACTCTGGAATTACCCAGGTTCCCAACCTGTGGAGGCAAGTGCTTTCCCAGTGTGTTGGCCCTGACTTCCCTGGAAGCCAGTGGTTTCCAGTGTGTGGGCCGCGACCCCCTGAGGGAATAGTGGTTCCCACCGTGGGGGCCGCGCCCCCCTGGGAGTCGCTTGGCAGCATGTACAGTATTGCTTCCCCAGACACCGTTGGAATTATTCAGTTCACTAAGTTTACTTTCTTTTTAGGTTACAAAGTCCCCCTCATATTGGTAAGGGCTGGGAATCACTTCCTAAGATACAGCAGTGTGCAAAACCACCACAGGGGAAATTCAATGATAATTCAAGGCCTTTCGTGTTGCAATCACATCAGGAGCTTGCAATGTTTCAGAAATAGAGTAGGAAATACAGGAAGGTCCGTTCATGTGAATGGCTGTCCCGGGAGAGCGATTCACATGAACGGACCTGGCGGGATTTCATGTTCTATTTCTTGCAACATTGCAAGCTCCTGTTATGTTGATTACAATACGAAAGGCCTACAGCTATCATGCATCTTGTATTGCATGTTTGCAATACAAGATGCGAAACACTGCATTCAGGAGTGTTTAGTGGCAGTGTACTACCGCCTAACTCTGCGTGATAGTTATCATTATAAGTGGTAATAGTACAGGGGTGGTGGTGACCCTTGACCTCGGTGACCCAGGTGGCTTCATGTACTAGGTCACTTTATTTGACAAGACGTCACCGGCATCCTCAAGACTGAGTCAGTATTTACAATAGTTCCTGATTGTCACCTGATCCTTCGTGCGTCTTAGTAAATAATTGTAGTCACATGTAATGTCGACTTGTCGGGCGTAACAAGGACCTTTCTGGCGCAATTCCGACCTGTCGGGGCATAACACCGACAGGTAACAAGCGGTGATTAACACCACTAAGTATGTAATTAAAATACATGGGCGGTAATTAAAGTCTTAAGAAGACGTTTCGCCAACCAGTGGCTTTATCAGTCCCATCATTTCGTTGGCGAAACGTCTCCCTAATGACTCTCCTGATTTCCGCACGAGGCTCTGAATAACCCCGGCTTCTCCTATTAACTTCCTCTTAACGTCTTCTCAGAGGTCACTTGTCTTCATCGGGTTGTCTGTCTTTACCGGGTTGTCTGTCTTTACCGGGTTGTCTGTCTTTACCGGGTTGTCTGTCTTTACCGGGTTGTCTGTCTTTACCGGGTTGTCTGTCTTTACCGGGTTGTCTGTCTTTACCGGGTTGTCTGTCTTTACCGGGTTGTCTGTCTTTACCGGGTTGTCTGTCTTTACCGGGTTGTCTGTCTTTACCGGGTTGTCTGTCTTTACCGGGTTGTCTGTCTTTACCGGGTTGTCTGTCTTTACCGGGTTGTCTGTCTTTACCGGGTTGTCTGTCTTTACCGGGTTGTCTGTCTTTACCGGGTTGTCTGTCTTTACCGGGTTGTCTGTCTTTACCGGGTTGTCTGTCTTTACCGGGTTGTCTGTCTTTACCGGGTTGTCTGTCTTTACCGGGTTGTCTGTCTTTACCAGGTTGTCTGTCTTTACCGGGTTGTTTGTTTTTAGTGGGTTGTTTGTCTTTAATGGGTTGTCTTTAGTGGGTTGTTTGTCTTTACCGGGTTATCTTTACCGGGTTGTCTTTACCGGGTTGTCTTTATCGGGTTGTCTTTACCGGGTTATCTTTACCGGGTTGTCTTTACCGGGTTGTCTTTACCGGGTTATCTTTACCGGGTTGTCTTTACCGGGTTGTCTTTATCGGGTTGTCTTTACCGGGTTGTCTTTACCGGGTTGTATTTACCGGGTTGTTAGTCTTTACCGGGTTGTATTTACCGGGTTGTTAGTCTTTACCGGGTTGTATTTACCGGGTTCACGTTGTCCTGCAAAATCTTTCTCAAGGAAAAACAAAGAAAAAACGCAAAACTTGTTAGAGGGAATTGTGCCGAAGTGAGATAATTTCTCTCTCAGCATGCAACAGCAACAACAACGGCAGCAACAACAGTAACTGCAGCAGCAGCAACAACAGCAACTGCAGCAGTAACAACAGCAGCAGGAGCAACAGTACCAGGAGCAGCAACAACAGCAGCATGAGCAACAGTACCAGGAGCAGCAACAACAGCAAGATCAACAGTACCAGGAGCAGCAACAGCAACAACAACAGTAACAGCAGCAGCAGCAGCAACAACAACAACAGTAGCAGCAACAACAGCAATAACAAGCACAAAAACAAAAGCCAAAAAAATGAACAACAACAACACTGAACAACTTTTTCAAATGAAAAAAGTGTTGGTAATATATTCTCTAAAGTTTATTTTAGACTTGTAAAAACATCTTACCTTCATTAATCTTGGCTGCCTTAATTTGTTTGTGAGTGCGTGCGTACTCATCTAGTTGTACTCACCTAGTTGTGGTTGCAGGGGTCGATTCACAGCTCCTGGCCCCGCCTCTTCACTGGTCGCTACTAGGTCCACTCTCTCCCTGCTCCATGAGCTTTATCGTACCTGTTCTTAAAGCTATGTATGGTAACTACCTCTACCACCTCACTTTCCTCAATGTGTGTGTGTGTGTGTGTGTGTGTGTGTGTGTGTGTAGTACTCACCTGTTTGTGGTTGCAGGGTTCGAGTCGCAGTTCCTGGTCCCGCCTCCTCCCTGGTCGCTACTAGGTCCACTCTCCCTTCTCCAAAATCCTTATTGTACCTGTGTGTGTGTGTGTGTGTGTGTGTGTGTGTTACCATTTTGTCCTAGGCACATGTCGATTAGACACTAGGCCTGTTGTGTGTGTGTGTGTGTGTGTGTGTGTGTAACGAAACACTTCGAAATGTTTCGGCCCCGCCGGGAATTGAACCCGGGCCTTCCGTGCGTGAAGCAAGAGCGCTAGCCACCATGCCATCGGGTGTGTGTGTGTGCATGCGTGCGCGTGCGTGCGCTATTACTTGGAGTTTCAGGACTACAGGTTAAAACATTTCGTGCAATCACTCCATCAATCTTGATGGAGTGATTACATCAAACTTCAGACTGAGGGACTGATTACTTCAAGTTTTTGATCTTCAACCATTCTTCTCTGTATTGGACTGATGAAGCCACTGTGGGGCGAAACGTGTCCACAATAAAAATACCCAAGTGTTGCACATGTGTCTGATTTATCAACTTGTTGGTTCTTTGAGCCATTTATCCACACTGCATTCACTTGCTCCTGCCAGCCTGTGTGTGGCCTACTGGATAGGTTAGGTTAGGTAACGTTAGGATAGGTTAGGTAAGGTTCGTCAAGAAACAGGACGTGTTTCCTGACGCGAGTCTTAGTTATATGGTGACCTGAAGCTGAAGCTTTGGGTCATCTGACCCAGGTCGTCCAATCATGCCGTGCAGGTCACTTTCGAACACATTTTGAATTCTTTGTCCGTGGCTTCGGCTGTTTTGCCACTGTGGTCCTCAGCGAAAATTTTAGGAAGTCAACAAAATGATAGTTTTTCTTGAATAGATTTAAGTAATTTTAATTTAGTGTGGTGGTATTTTTGTCGTCTTGTTTGTGCAAAATGTTCTTGTTTACGCGGGAAAGTTTACCAGCGGAGTTTGCCCGCTTGTTTATATTTTCTTACAGCCCAGAGCGCTGAGTAATACCATAGGTCAGAGTTCTCTGTTATTACCCAATTTCCTTCCTGCCATGTTTCAGGTCACCCTTATCCAGTGCCATGTTTCAGGTCACCAGTGTAACACTTATTAAGTATTACCTTTTTTTCAGACCTATTTTCCTAGTTTGCTGAGTAAGACGCATGTATAACCCTTAAATAGGAATAACTAAAGTGTGACAACTTGATGATTAAGACACATATACAACAGTTGGGTATCTTTATTGATGAAACGTTTCGCCCACACAGTAGGCTTCTTCAGTCAAATACAGAGGCAGCAGTGTAGTAGTGGAATGATGATGTAATCAGTCCATCAACCTTGGAGATTAATTTGGTCTGTATATTTCGACCCCCTTCTGGGGTCCTCTTCAGCAGGTATCTTTAATACCGACTGATATCTTTATTACCGACTGAGAAGGCTTCATCAGTCGGGTGTCGTGTGTGTTTGTAGGGAGAGGTATATGTTTACATCAGTGAACGCTGAGTGATATGATCAAAATGCACCATCTCTCTCCTTCCCTCCCTGCCTTCCTTCTTTCCCTGCCTTCCTTCTTTCCCGACCTTCCTTCCCTCCCTACCTTCCTTCCCTCCCTACCTTCCTTCCCTCCCTACCTTCCTTCCCTCCCTACCTTCCCTCCCTACCTTCCTTCCCTCCCTACCTTCCTTCCCTCCCTGCCTTCCTTCCCTCCCTGCCTTCCTTCCCTCCCTGCCTTCCTTCCCTCCCTGCCTTCCCTCCCCGCATTCCTTCTTTCCCTGCCTTAGTTTCCTCTCTGCCTTCTCTCCCTCTCTACCTTCCCTCCCCGCCTTCATTCTTTCCCTGCCTTCCTTCCCTCCCTGCCTTCCTTCCCTCCCTTCCTTCTTTCCCTGCCTTCCTTCCCTCCCTGCCGTCCCTCCCCGCCTTCCTTCTTTCCCTGCCTTCCTTCCCTCCCTGCCGTCCCTCCCTGCCTTCCTTCCCTCCCTGCCTTCCCTCCCTCTCTTTTCGTTTTTTTAATTATTCACATAATTATTTATATGTTTTATCTTCCCTGTTCAGTCTTTTTGTTAATTATATTCCCTCACAGACATTACCTTTGTCGTCATGTACATCACCTTCCCCTTCCTCGGAACAAACCTAATTATCCATTCTCCAGGTGCTGTATAACCCCTACGGGTTTACTGCTTCCCCATAAATTTAATAATTTTATAATTATTTCTATAATTTTATAATACCCCCAAATTTGCCTCTAATTGGTTGACTAAGGACAAAGAATGTTCTTTGTCTGCCCCTCTTCCTCTGCTCTCCTAATTCGTTAGTTGAGGGGAAAAGGGGTTCTTGTGTCTACTGTTCCCTCTCCAGTCCTTCTCTCCCCTTTCTCTCCAGTTTCTTCTCTTTTTTTCTTCAATTTATTCTCTTTCTCGTTCTCTCTCTTTTACACAGGGTTTGAGAAGGCTAGGTTAAGGATCCCTAACTTTATTGACAAGTTAAGGATTCCTAACTTTATTGACAAGCTAAGAGCTGTTACCTACATCAGCTCATTTGAAAGCAATTTTATTGTTATGATACATACAAGTAGGGAACAGGATGAAGTTGGAGCCATCTGTGGGCCAGCAGTTTCATTTGATCAACACTCACTCTCTCTCTCTCTATTTCTCCAGACATTTTCTTACCTTTCTCTCCTCTTCCCAGTCTCTCCAGTTCTTCCCTCCTCCACTTCCTTCTCCTCTTCCTTCTCCTCCTCCTCCTCCTCCTCCTCTTCCTTCTCCTCCTCTTCCTTCTCCTCCTCCTCCTCTTCCTTCTCCTCCTCCTCCTCTTCCTTCTCCTCCTCATCCTTCTCCTCCTCCTCCTCCTCCTCTTCCTTCTCCTCCTCTCCCTCCTCCTCTTCCTTCTCCTCCTCTTCCTCCTCCTCCTCTCCCTCCTCTTCCTTCTCCTTCTTCTCTATAACCTAACAACTTTGGCATCTTAGGAGACAGTAAAGACCTTATTAGTTTGTTAATTACCAAGATGGGGAGGCTTCTTAGAAGGAGATGAATAAGAAAGATGGTCGGGTTAGAGAGGGGGGTATGATGAGAGGTAGTGGGTAGAGCGGGGTTGGATGGTGGAGGGGGAAAAGCGGTGGGGAGAGGAAGGAAGGGGGGGGGGGGAATATGAGGGGACGGAGATGAAAGGCGAGAGGTTTGGAGGGAAGGCTTGAGGTATATCACAGGTCACAGAGGGGAAGGACTTGGGAATAATTATGTCAACTGACCTTTCTTTCCAAGAACATAATAAGACAAAGGTCACGATAGCCAGGAGGATGACGGGGTGGGCAATGAGAGCCTTCAAAACAGTGGAAATAGTGCCAGTTGTGGCACTTTTTACATCGCTCTTGCTTCCTCATTTGGAATATTGCTCAGTAGTGACGGACCCTTTCAGGGCAGGATAAATATCACATCTGGAACAAATACAGAGATCGTTTACGGCTCACATTGAGCCAACAAAGCATTTAAATTACTGGGAACTCCTTAAAGTCTTAAATATGGACTCTCTTCAGCGGAGAGAGAGAGATACATGATAATATATACCTGGAAGATACATGATAATATATACCTGGAAGATACATGATAATATATACCTGGAAGATACATGATAATATATACCTGGAAGATACATAATAATATATACCTGGAAGATACATGATAATATATACCTGGAAGATACATGATAATATATACCTGGAAGATACATGATAATATATACCTGGAAGATACATGATAATATATACCTGGAAGATACATGATAATATATACCTGGAAGATACATGATAATATATACCTGGAAGATACATGATAATATATACCTGGAAGATACATGATAATATATACCTGGAAGATACATGATAATATATACCTGGAAGATACATGATAATATATACCTGGAAGATACATGATAATATATACCTGGAAGATACATGATAATATATACCTGGAAGATACATGATAATATATACCTGGAAGATACATGATAATATATACCTGGAAGATACATGATAATATATATCTGAAAGATACATGATAATATATACCTGGAAGATACTTGATAATTTATACCTGGAAGGTACTTGAAGGAGTTGTCCCAGATCTGCACACTGCCATAACAACATACTGGAGTGAGAGATATGAGAGGAAGTGCGAAAAAAAGTGAAAAGCAGGGGTGCAGTGAGCACAATAAGGTAACACTATATCAACATTCGTGGCCCCAGATTATTCAACATCTTACCAGAAGATACCAGAAACACTGCTGGAACAAGTGTAGAAGTCTTCAAGAGGAAACTGGACAAGTATCTTCACCAGGTGCCAGTTCAACGAGGCTGTGGTGGGTATGTGGGGCAGCGGGCCACCAGCAGCAATAGCATGGTTGACGGGCAAGCACCAAACGAGCTTGGCCCATGGCTGGGCTCTGGGAGTAGAAAAACTCCCGGAACTCATCAAAGGTATATCAAAGGTAAAGGTATAAAGAGGAAATTTTGGGGAGGGGGTGTAAAGGAGAGGGATAAGGAGGGGAGAGGGGAATATGAGGGGAAGGGAGGTAGTTAATAAGAGTATCAACATTGCCGAGTGCAGTTATCATCTCCCCTGACGTCTGGTCTCAGAGCAAGCTTCCTTGTTGATGGTCTGGTTAATCAGGTTGTTGGTGCTTTCCTAACGTAGGCATCACAGTTACCGAGTCAAGAATTATGTGAAGGAACTAAATGTTAAAGACAAAGATATGATGTTAATTCCTTTCATGTATGAAGGGGGGGGATGTTAAAGAGTCTTGGTCCTTTTCCATTTATTGATTTACCTCTGTGTACGTACCGTACTCTTGGTTTTCTTGTGGTTATTTAGACCGTATACTGTTCTTTCACTTTCGTAAGGAGTAATTTCAGTGTGCAAGTTTAGAACACATTCTCCAGTATTTTCCAGGTGGAGACCTGATGAAAATTGACAGCCCCCGCCCACGCTTATGACAGCCCCCGCCCACGCTTATGACAGCCCCCGCCCACGCTTATGACAGCCCCCGTCCATACTTATGAGAACCCCGTCCATACTTATGACAACCCCGCCCATGCTTATGGCAACCCCGCCCATGCTTGTGACAACCCCGCCCATTCTTATGACAGCCCCCGCCCACGCCTATGCGACCACTTAATATATCGGAGCACAGCCTCTCTGGTTCTTAGATATCTTCTTTGTCACTTGCCATGGGTTCTAACCCCACCCACCGTGGTTTGCAATAAGATCACAGTAAACAGGTGATATCACAATATGCACAACAGCCACTGTGAAAAAATAGTGAACTTCCAAGCGCTTTCGTGATCTCTTACATTATCAGTTGTGAGAAATCACGAAAGTGCTTGGAAGTTCACTGTTTTTTTCAGTGTTGTTCTGCGTACCGTGGTTTGTTTGCAATCGTGTTAACGAGCCTGGCCCATGGCCGGGCTCCGGGAGTAGAAAGACTCTAGAAACTCATCAGAGGTACGATTTCGTGAGTTTAAGACGGGTTCTGGTGGTCATGGATAGTTGGGTGAGAGTCTCTTAGGTTATCCAAGGAAGCAATAAAATAACAATTAAATGGTTAATTGAATTATTGTTGACTAATTAGTTGAGGTGCCTGACGACGATTCAAGCTTTTAGTTAAACTGTCTGTGAGTGTGGTCGTCTGGGTCCATCTCTAAGCTACAGAAGCGCCATTCTTCTTACATAAATACCCCTCCTCCTCACAGACACCTATAAATACTATATTAAGGCGAGAATAACCCTCACAGAGCATATAAACACTTATTATTGTTATTATAATTGGTGGTGATGGATATTGTTTTATGGACAAGACAGCCTAGCCTAATATAGGTATTTGCTGCAAACCTCGTTTGATATATCTACATAGATGCCTATGAGAGTTAGAAGGATGGGTGATGGGCTAGTTAACCAAGGTGTGATCACCAGTGTTAGAAGGATGGGTGATGAGCTAGTTAACCAAGGTGTGATCACCAGTGTTAGAAGGATGGGTGATGGGCTAGTTTACCAAACGTGTGCTCACTATTTTCAGACCAGCAGAGGACTCTGAAAGCATGTCTAGTTCCCTGGATCAAGAGCCTTTGAGTAGCGTCAAGGCACCCCTGTCGAAAAAGGCCACTGGACCAGCGAATGCCTCGCGTAACGTCCGCCGGCATTGATAAAGAAGAGGCAGGCCGGTAAAAGGCCTTGATTAGTTCTTGCTTTTTTCTTGTGCGTGCCGTTTCGTTACAAAGGCGGCCACCAGATAGTTTAATTGGTTTCCTCTTTGTGCAAACCTTTTTCTTTTTACCTTTGGAAACAAAGGTGTATACCAGGCCTCATTACCATGTTTAGAGGAAGTGATGATGAAGTGAGCAGTGACCTAGTTTGTTGTGTTGGTGTTTGTTGTGCTGGAGCCTAAGACCTAGTTTGTTGTGCTGGAGCCTAAGACCTAGTTTGTTGTGCTGGAGCCTGATACCTAGTTTGTTGTGCTGGAGCCTGAGACCTAGTTTGTTGTGTTGGAGCCTGAGACCTAGTTTGTTGTGCTGGAGCCTAAGACCTAGTTTGTTGTGCTGGAGCCTAAGACCTAGTTTGTTGTGCTGGAGCCTAAGACCTAGTTTGGTGTGCTGGAGCCTAAGACCTAGTTTGGTGTGCTGGAGCCTGAGACCTAGTTTGGTGTGCTGGTGCCTGAGACCTAGTTTGTTGTGCTGGAGCCTAAGACCTAGTTTGTTGTGCTGGTGCCTGAGACCTAGTTTGTTGTGCTGGAGCCTAAGACCTAGTTTGTTGTGCTGGAGCCTAAGACCTAGTTTGTTGTGCTGGAGCCTAAGACCTAGTTTGTTGTGCTGGAGCCTGAGACCTAGTTTGTTGTGCTGGAGCCTGAGACCTAGTTTGTTGTGTTGGAGCCTGAGACCTAGTGTGTTGTGCTGGAGCCTAAGACCTAGTTTGTTGTGTTGGAGCCTGAGACCTAGTTTGTTGTGTTGGAGCCTGAGACCTAGTTTGTTGTGTTGGAGCCTGAGACCTAGTTTGTTGTGCTGGAGCCTGAGACCTAGTTTGTTGGGTTGGAGCCTGAGACCTAGTTTGTTGTGCTGGAGCCTAAGACCTAGTTTGTTGTGTTGGAGCCTGAGACCTAGTTTGTTGAAAGGTGAAAGGTGGTGCTTGGGGGACCAGCTGAAAGCTGGTTAATATTGTGAGGAAAGTATCAGATCTTTGGAATCCTAGTAACTGTCATGTAAACTGAATCCTAGCAGCTGTCTTGGGAATCCTTGGAATCCTATCAGCTGTCTTGGGAATCTTAGTAGCTGTCATGTAAACTCTTTGAATCCTAGCAGCTGTCATGAAAACTCTTTGAATCCTAGCAGCTGTCTTGGGAATCCTTGGAATCCTATCAGCTGTCTTGTGAATCCTTTGAATCCTATCAGCTGTCTTGGGAATCCTAGGAGCTGGAGGCCTGGGTGGTTGCCGTGGGCTCCTAGAGTGAAGGCACTCCAGCATGGGAATGGCCTCAGCAGGCCAAAGTTGTAAGCCTACTTTAAATAGTTGGAAATAAAAGAAAAAAAAAAAAAGAGGTGAAAGCTCTCAAAAGATTTCTCTGGAAGTAGGATCTGCCATTAACAAAAACAGTTGGAAAGCTGCGAAAGTTTGAAATTACAGCCACCTTTTTTTTTTTCGAGTCTGGTGACTAGGCTTTCATGCTGTTAGGTTCTATTGCTGGTACTGGTGGTACTGTTGCTGGTGCTACTGGTGCTGGTGCTGCTGGTGCTGGTGGTGTTATTGCTTGTACTGCTACTGGAGCTGTTTTTGGTGCTGGTGGTGTTCTTGCTGGTGCTAGGGGGTGTTACTGCTGGTGCTGTTGCTACTGGTGGTGTTACTGCTGGTACTGTTGCTGCTGCTAGGCGTGTTACTGCTGGTGCTGCTGTTGCTACTGGTGGTGGTTGTGCTGCTGCTTGAGCTGGTGATGGTGTTACTGCTGGTGCTATGGGTGTTAGTGCTGGTGGTGCTGTTGCTGCTGGTGGTGTTACTACTGGTACTGTTGCTGGTGCTGCTGCTGATAACGCTGATGTTACTGCTACTGATCCTGCTGGTGCTGTTGCAGCTGGTGCTGCTGCTGCTACATGTGTGGAAAGTGTACATGTTTGTGATAAATGTTAATACAAGGTTACAAGTGATCTTTTTGTTGGTCCCAGCACACTGCAGAATTTTTTCTTTTGCAGTCCTTTCAAGATCTGGTCTGGGACCGGTCTAGAAGAAAGGGGGATGATTCCCCTCCCTCACCGGAATCAACAACAGAAACACACCATTTAGATATACAAGGAAAAATACATATCCCATTTTCTTCCACTCATGTGTTTTTATTGCACATTGACAGAAAGGCACTAGGTGTGTGAATATAATAATAATAATAATAATAATAATAATAATAATATTATTATTATTATTATTATTATTATTATTATTATTATTATTATTATTATTATTATTATTATTATTATTATTATTATTATTATTATTATTATTATTATTGGGATGTGAAACTCTAAATCGGGTGGTGGTTCTGTATTAGATGGAGACACACACACACACATACTATACACTTACGTGTATAGTATGCAAAGTCTTGGATAAAATCATCAGGAAAAGAATGGTGGAGCATCTGGAACGGCACAGGATAATCAACGCCAGACAGCACGGATTCAGGGAAGGCAAATCCTGTGTAACAAACCTCCTGGAGTTCTATGATAAAGTAACAGAGATAAGACAAGAGAGAGAAGGGTGGGTTGATTGCATTTTCCTGGACTGCAGGAAGGCCTTCGACACAGTTCCTCTTATGAGATTAGTGAAGAAGCTGGAAGACCAAGCGTGTATAACAGGAAGGGCACTAGAATGGATCAGGGAATACCTCACAGGGAGGCAACAACGGATCATGGTGCGTGATGAGGTATCACAGTGGGCGCCTGTGACGAGCGGGGTCCCGCAGGGGTCAGTCCTAGGACCAGTGCTATTCTTGGTATATGTGAATGACATGACGGATGGGATAGATTCAGAAGTGTCTCTGTTCGCAGATGATGTGAAATTAATGAGGAGAATCACATCGGATGAGGACCAAGCAGGACTTCAAACAGACCTGGACAAGCGTGACATCTGGTCCAGCAACTGGCTTCTCGAATTTAATCCCACCAAACGCAAAGTCATGAAGATCGGGGAAGGGCAAAGAAGACTACTGACAGAGTACAGGCTAGGTGGACAAAGGCTACCAACCTCGTTAAAGGAGAAAGACCTTGGGGTGAGTATAACACCAAGCACGTCTCCGGAAGCACACTTCAACCAAAAAACTGCGGCAGCGTATGGGCGACTGGCAAACCTAAGATTAGCGTTCCGTTACCTTAACAAGGAATCGTTCAAGACACTGTACACCGTGTACGTCAGGCCCATACTAGAGAATGCAGCACCAGTCTCGAACCCACACCTGGTCAAGCACGTCAAGAAATTAGAGAAAGTGCAAAGGTTTGCGACAAGGTTAATTCCACAGCTCAGGGGACTGTCCTACGAAGAAAGGTTGAGGGAAATAGGACTAACAACACTGGAGGACAGACGGGTTAGAGGAGACATGTTAACGACATACAAAATACTGCGGGGAATCGACAAGGTAGATAGTGACAGGATGTTCCAGAGAGGGAACACAGAAACAAAGGGGCACAATTGGAAGCTGAAGACTCAGATGAGTCAAAGGGATGTTAGGAAGCATTTCTTCAGCCATAGAGTAGTCAGGAAGTGTAATAGTCTAGCAAACGATGTAGTGGAGTCAGGAACCATACATAGCTTCAAGACAGTAGCGGACAGTGAAGAGGTGGGGCCAGGAGCTGAGTCTCAACCCCTGCAACCACAATTAGGTGAGTACACACACACACTCATACAACAGGCCTAGTGTCTAATCGACATGTGCCTAGGACAAAATGGTAACTAACACTATTATATTTTTTTCCATTTATACATGTTAAAATTTAAATTTTCAATTTTTGGCAATTACTTTTATCAGCTGACGTCTCGTGTGTGTGTGTGTGTGTGTGTGTGTGTGTGTGTATATATATATATATATATATATATATATATATATATATATATATATATATATATATATATATATATATATTGATGTCTGTTATTTTTACTTACATATGACAGTGTTTATTATTTGTTAAGCACAGGTATTTGGGGGTTGAGGTGGTGACTTCTGGTCCTGCCACTTAACTAGCAATCATCAGGTTTACTCCCTCGCTTCCTGAGTCCTATCATACCTGTTTTTTTTTTTTGTTTTTTTTTTGTTTTTTTGAAGCTGAGTATTGCGTCTGCTTCCACAGCCTCTTCGTCATCAACCCAGAAGCTGTGAAATGATGTTCCTGCGTCGTTACGACACAACTGTCTCTTAACCCTCACAGCAGACTTCCCTCAGTCTGTAACTGTGAGTCGCCATTAATGATCTTTCAAACGTTTCTGCTGCTGGAATCAAATACGTTCTTATAGACACCAGAAGAGATTCCAAATGGAGATAATGAAATTTAAATCTCACCCATTTAACTTCAGCTGTGCCCCTTGTGTACCAGTTTCCCACCTCTTCATTAGTTTTTCCTCTATCCACCCTCTCATGTCTGCACGGTTCTTCTATCTTCTAATCATTGATGTCGTCTTGGTTCATTTTTCATAGCTCCGATAAAAGTCTATATGTAAACCTCTGTGTTTCCTCTCTCTGCCTGACATGGTCTTGCTACACGAGTGGCATGCCAGAGCTTGTGGAGGGGATTCGAACCTGGGTGTTGGAGGTGTTGAAGCGACACATAAAATGGCTTGTGATACCTCCACTAATGGACCTTAAGAGGTAGGTGCCACCTGCAGCACTTTTAGTACGCCTCCTGCCGTCTCGCTCTCACTCTGTTTACATTACTCAATCACCTTCAGATGGTGAGGAGAGCGACCATGTGTGTGTGTGGGGGGGGGGAGTTCTTGGTAGTGAATGTAAATGTGGGTGAATATTCTGACCAGGAATAGCAAAAAAAAGGTAGCACACACACACGCAGGGGTCGAGCTATGAATCGACCCCTGCAACCACAACTAGGTGAATACACACACACACTATAGGGCGTGTAATCTGAGCAGGAACCCCAGGGAGCGCTAACAAACACATCAAACAGTATCTTACGATGCTCCAGTAACACTCCTACTAGATATAAAATACTGAATGCTCTTTGTGTGGACTCACTGGGATGACTGTGTAGGAATCTGATCACTGCTTGACACTGTGTGTGTGTGTGTGTGTGTACTCACCAAATTGTGGTTGCAGGGGGTCTATTCATAGCTCCTGGCCACCGCCTCTTCACTGGTCGCTACTAGGTCACTCTCTCCCTGCTCCGTGAGCTTTATCGTACCTCTTCTTAATGCTATGTATGGATCCTGCCTCCACTACATCCTTTCCAGATTATTCCACTTCATGACAATTCTGTGGCTGAAGAAATACTTCATAACATCCCTGTGACTCATCTGAGCCTTCAACTTCCAATTGTGACCCCTTGTTGCTGTGTCTCATCTCTGGAACATCCTATCTGTTCACCTTGTTGATTCCTCTCGGTATTTTATATGTCGTTATCATGTCCTCCCTATCCCTCCTGTCCTCCACTGTCGTCAGGTCGATTTCCTTTAACCTCTCCTCGTAGGACATGCCCCTCCGGGACTAGTTTTGTTGCAAACCTTTGTGTCATATGGGGTTCGATTGATGGATTTTGGAATAAACACACGATGGATGGCCGATAACTTATAATTGTGGGAGAATAAGGCGAGTGCCAGGCCTGACCTGTTTCCTCTGCTACGCCCTGTCTAGAACTGAGAAGCCCAGTGCCCGGAGGGCATTCAAAGAGCTCATGACATGCTGGGTCAGCATAAGTGATTCACGTATGGAGACGGTGAATCAGTATTGGTTATTGGTAAAATACAAATACCACTACTGACAGCTCGGCCATGTTACGTATGGTGTCTCGACATACAATACACTAGAGGCGACAGGCATACAGCTCTGGACTGATTCTATACAATGTCAAAGTACACAACAGTTGAACATTATGACTATACATAAGGCTGTCGGAATGGAAGTTAATGTAATGCATTACAAGTATGATATATCACACTTCATGGGAATAGATAAAATCAACGGTGGGATATAAAATAAAAGAGATAAAAAAAAAATGATCGATCAATCTGTATTCATGTGATCTCTGGATTCTGAGGAAGTATATGTACAAAGAAGGAAGTGTTTAACAGAAAAGGCAGAATTGGTGCACTAAAATCTTTTACTGTTAAATCTCAGAATTCCGAGAGAACATGAACACACACACAAAAAAAAAATTCTTGGATAATACTAAGTTGATATAGTAATATACAGTTGAAATATATATTAAACTATTTTATTCAACTATACAGGTTATTAACATTTAACCCCAACTCTGCTAGGGTGAGATTTACATATGCAGAATGGTCATCATCTCTAAGGGGATCAAAATCTGTTGGAATGGCTAACACATGCCTTGGTTGATGGGGGTCTGAATTAGTACTTACAAATGATACTTTAGGATTTCTCAATACTTGTTGTGTACTTAGTAAGGAGTAACAACATTCAGGTTGTTCATTTGACTGATTGTTAGAGGTAGAGGGTACAGTGTCAGGAGGATTGTCTCATTTGTCTGGTCGTCCTCATCGCATAATAACTTCATATGATCTAAGTGCGATTCCTTGAGTAGAAGTGTTTCTCAGATTCTTCTAAAAACACTTTGAGCTAAGCTGGTACGAGTTGCTATGAAATCATCAGGATTGTAATTTGGTTTTGAATTAGAATATAACAACTCATAAGGCAAATGCTTATCGACACCGTACAACACATAATGTGGAGTATCACCTATTGAAGCATTGTAAGCAGAATTTATTGCACACTGAACATCAGTATAACTTCATCCCAGGTTGCACTATTGGGATTGATAGTGGCTCTCAAGACATCAAGTACTTTCTTATTAGTTCTTTCCGCAAAGCCATTACTGGCAGGATGGTGAGGAACAATTGCTGATTTAGAGATCTTGTACAAGGTTCACAAATTTTCAAGAATCTCAATACAGAATTCACCTCCATTATCTGTTACTAGGGACTTAGGAGTTGTATGCCTGCAGATTATACATTCTTAAATGCTTTAGCTACTGTCTCGGCAGTCTTATCTGCAATAGGAACTAACTCACAATATCTGGTGAAATGATCGACCATAACACAGATGTTTGTTGCCCTGGAGGGAACATTGGAAATTAGTTAACAGATCTAGGGCAACTCTTTCCCATGGTTCGCTAGTAGTTCGATACACCTGGATTGAATTAGGAACTTTAATATTGCCTTTATGTTGCATGCAGACACTACATTTCTTAACATTCTCAGAAATATCAGTTGCCATATGAGGCCAAAAGTATTTCAATATGGCATGTTTTACAGAACGATCCATACCAGGATGCGCAACACCTGGTACATTGTGAACTAGCTGTAAGGCTACATTCACTAGTGACTGTGGAATTACTAACTGGTATACCCTTCTACTAGGAGTACCCAACTCGGCTGTTCGATACAGCAATTCTTGGTTCATGACAAAGTCACTGATGGGTGCTGGTGGCTTCACAGTGAGAATAAGATCTTCCTGGAGCAGGAATCGAATCACACCAGACCACATGGGATCTGTTCTTTGAGCATTCTTTACATCCTCAGCACTAAATGGAGGATCTGCAGTTACTATACTAACATGTCGCAATAAAACATCTGCAACTACATTTGACTTGCCAGGTAAGTGTTCAAAGGTAGGGTTGAACTCTTGGATAGTCAAGAACCATCTGGCTAGTCTTCCAGTTGGTTGTTTGTTCTGGAATAAAAGTATCAGTAGGGCATGGTCTCTAAAACATAAACAGAGTACTGATATATAATGTCTCAGAAGTGCTTCAAAGACCATACTATTGGTAAGGCTTCTTGGTCAGTTACTGTATGATTATGTTCAGCCTTTGTAAGCACTCGGCTAGGAAATGCAACTGCGTTGTACTTGCTATCAGTCTTTTGAGCTAGTACGGCACCTATGCCAATTGAACTAGCATCAGTTGTCAGATAGACTTAGAAAAATCTGGAAATTTAAAAATTGTAGCAGAAGTTAGCTTTTCTTTGAGAGTTTGAAATGCTCTTTCTTGACCGAAGGTCCAAATGAAAGGAGCATCTTTCTTAAGCAACTCAGTAAGAGAAGCTGCTATGGAAGAAAATTGGCAATGAAAGATCAGTAAAAACCTGCTAAGCCCACAAAGGATCTTATGGCATCAGCAGTTTTGGGAGATGGAAAATTTAATACTGCAGTTACTTTATTTTGGTCAGTTGTAACCCCTCTAGGAGTGACTACGTGACCCAGAAACTTTATTTCTGATCTGAAAAATTGACATTTAGACAGTTTAATCTTTAAATTGGCTTTTTCAAGCTTACCAAGCACCACATCAAGTCTTTTCAAGTGCGTATCCACGTCTTCTGACATGACAATCACATCATCTAAGTACACCATAAGTGCATTACCTATGAGGCCTGTAAAGATATTAGTCATGAGCCTCAAGAATGTGACAGGCGATGAGCGTAAACCAAAGGCCATACAGAGGAAGTGATAATGACCTGTAGGAGTGGAGAATGTGGTTAGCTCTTGGCAGTCCTCGTGAAGAGGGACTTGCCAAAACCCTTGTAATAAATCTAGGGTCAAGAAGACTTTATCTCCGATATTACGTAAAACTTCAAGTACAGGAAGTGGGAAGCGATCTGGAATTTAACTTCCTAAAGTCAATCACTGGGCACCAAGTACTGTCCTTCTTAGGTACTAGAATCAAGGGTGCATTCCAGGTTGAATTGCTAGGTGCGATAACACCTTCATCAAGCATCTAATTGATCAATTCTTCTGCAACAGCAACTTGTGAATGAGGCATTCTGTACACAGGTATATAAATAGGTCTGGTACCAGATTCAAGTGGGATACGATGGGACAATAAGTTCGCTATATCCATCTTTTCACCTGGTAAGGCATTGGCTTTACTATGTTTGTTCAGCAGATTCAACAAACGCTTCACCTCGTCTGGGAAGTCAGTGGGAGCTAAGTCTTTTTCTACTGGTGGAGTGGATTGATCCAGTGGAGTGGATGGGCTCTCCTTGGTTGAAATAGCACTGACCCACTGGTCAGGTGACAAGTCATCCTCTACCTGAACAGGGTAAGGATAGTGAACAAGGTCAGCAATATTGGTATTTGCTCTGAGGCGAACACTGCGACCAGAAGTGTTAGCAAGGAAGAAATGGATCTTACTATCTCTTGCAACATGTAAGAATGGCTCAACAAACAAACCCTTTACTTTGCATGAATCACTGTCGACGAGGACGTTATCACCATCTGGAACATGAGGGACAACAACAGACACTCTAGTGAGGGCACTAGCTGCGATTCTCTTTCTGCAGACGGCATGTGATGTCAACAAGAGATGGCATTACTAGTTTCAAGTAGTCATTTTCCGACAAGGCGTCCTCTGTAGAGGAACTACTACTTGAACTAGTGTGTGTGTGTGTGTGTACTCACCTATATGTGATTGCAGGGGTCGATTCACAGCTCCTGGCCCCACCTCTTCACTAGTTGCTATTAGGTCCACTCTCCCTGCTCCAGTAGCCTTATCGTACCTCTTAAAGCAATGAATGGATCCTGCCTACATTACTTCATTGTGTGTGTGTGTGTGTGTTTTACCATTTTGTCCTAGGCACATGTCGATTAGACACTAGGCCTGTTGTATATATGTGATGTGTACTCGCCTAGTTGTGGTTGCAGGGGTTGAGTGTGTGTACTCACCTAATTGTGGTTGCAGGGGTCGAGACTCAGCTCCTGGCCCCGCCTCTTCGCTGTCCGCTACTGGGTCTCTGCTCTCCCTGCTCCATGAGCTTTATCATACCTCGTCTTAAAACTATGTATGGTTCCTGCCTCCACTATATCTTTCTCTAGACTATTCCACTTCCTTACTACTCTGTGGCTGAAGAAATGCTTCCTAACATCCCTTTGACTCATCTGAGTCTTCAGCTTCCAGTTGTGTCCCCTTGTTTCTGTGTTCCCTCTCTGGAGCATCCTGTCCCTGTCTACCTTGTCAATTCCCCGCAGTATTTTGTATGTCGTTATCATGTCTCCTCTGACCCTTCTTTCCTCCAGTGTTGTTAGTCCTATTTCCCTCAACCTTTCTTCATAGGACAGACCCCTGAGTTGTGGAACTAGCCTTGTCGCAAACCTTTGCACTTTCTCTAGTTTCTTTACGTGCTTGACCAGGTGTTAATTACCATTTTGTCCTAGGCACATGTCGATTAGACACTAGGCCTGTTGTATGTATGTATGTGTGTGTGTGTGTGTAAGGAAACACTTCGAAATGTTTCCGCCCCGCCGGGAATAGAACCCGGGCCCTCCGTGCGTGAAGCGAGAGCTTTACCACTGTACTCACCTAATTGTGGTTGCAGGGGTCGAGACTCAGCTCCTGGCCCCTGTGTGTGTGTGTGTGTGTGTGTGTGCGCGTGTGTGTGTACACTGGCTTTAGAATTTGGTGATATATCTGAAGTTTTCAGAGAGTGAATATTTGCCAGTCTTGTGGAATATTTTGCTTCAATAAAGTACACGATGGTTAATGCTGGGAAATAACTGCGTCTTATTCTTGTGAAGCAATCTATTCTTACTTCCTGAGTGGTTGTGTAAGACGCTTTCTGAGTGGTTGTGTGAGTCTTGCTTCCTGAGTGGTTGTGTAAGTCTTGCTTCCTGAGTGGTTGTGTAAGTCTTGCTTCCTGAGTGGTTGTGTGAGTCTTGCTTCCTGAGTGGTTGTGTAAGTCTTGCTTCCTGAGTGGTTGCAGTCGACACTTACACTTGTGTTCTATTGACTGACATGTTGTACATTGCTTACACTTGCACGTTGTACACAGTTGACGCTTGCAAGTTGCTCACTTCTGACTCTTGCACGTTACATTGTCGCACACAGCAACGCTGTTCGATTCCCTTTGTTACGAATCGTTAAAACCCAAATTCGAACTGTCTGAAGTCTGTGACTTGTTCGGTCTCACAAACAACGTTCGGAATTCCACAAGTGTTTTATGCTGATCTTCCCCACCAGTCCATGTCTTGCCGCCTAATTTCCCCGCCAATCAATGCCTTGGTGGCTAATTTCCCCACCAATCAGTGACTTGGTGGCTTATTTCCCCACCAAACAATGCCTTGTTGGATTTTTTTTTAACTAATCGGATTTTAGCGTTTTATTTTTTTTCTGTGGAAATCTGTCGCATGTGAGGACATGGTATTAAATAATGATGTTGCTGGTGACATAAATAAATAATAATATATTTATTTCTACAAGTACATGTACAAGGTATACAGGCCTAACTGACATCAATGACATACTACTATATAGAAAGCCGCTTGTTATGTTGAGCATTTCCCGCAAATTAGGTCAGTTTTGTCCCAGGATGTGACCCACGCCAGTCCACTAACACCCAGGTACCCATTTTACTGTACTGATGGGTGAACATAGACAGCCGGTGTAAGGAAACACGCCCAATGTTTCTACCCTCGCCGGGAATTGAAACTGGACCCTCACCGTGTGAAGCGAGAGCTTTAGCCACCAGGCCACGGGGCACCGTGGTGGTAATGTTGTTACTGGTGACATACTTGTGCTAGATCTTGTATGATTATTCTTATTTTACTTCAGTAACATTTACATCGAGAAGATTGGTAAAAAACATTGTAACATTACCTACATTGAGGCGGAGAATACCTGGGTTAAATGTTTACCTTTGTTCCAAAATTAACATTTTGCTTAGCATGTTAATTCACATGAAGATATCAATCCAAATTTGTTTGTTAAACGATTTCAGCCTCTTGTACGTATGCAGTGTGCGCGCGCGCTCACCTGTTTGTGGTTGCAGGGGTCTATTCACAGCTCCTGACCCCGCTTCTTCGCTGGTTGCTACTAGGTACACTCCCCTCTTTCACAGCCTTGTCGTACATCTCCTTAAAGCTACGTATGAATCCTGCCGCCACTCCATCACTCCTGATTGTGTGTTTGAACTCACCCATTTGTGGTTACAGGGATCGATTTACAGCTCATGGCCCTGGCCTAGTGTGTGTATGAGTGTGTGTGTGTGTATGAGTGTGTGATATCAGTTGCCAACAAAATAAGTTACATATTTCTTGTAAGATATATTTTTTGTTTCTTAACACCCCCCTCTACCTTTCCCCTTCACTAAATTCCCCTCCCCCTTCCCTCAGGCCTCGCCAAGGGCCAATTGTGGTGCAGGGCAAAGTCACATTAGCAGTGACTGTGTGTTCTTGAAGATGGTATAAATCTTGACGGGAATTTGCCAAGACAGCAATGACAGAATACAAAACTCTGTTGTTCAGCTGGGTGTTATGTACTCACCAGCAACACTGTAATAGGTAGGTCCTCCCACAAGTGACCTATTTGAGAACCAGCGGGGTGGAGGGGAGACCTATGGACAAGTCTCCTTACACCCAATGCCCGCTTGTTCACCTAGCAGTTAGTAGGTGCCTATGTTGGTAAACTATTGTGGGTGGCATCCTGGGTTGGGCTAGTGAAAGTAGCTTAGAGCTGGCTTGTAAATGAGCTTAGGATAACTGCGCCTGGCTTGTAAATGAGCTTAGGATAACTGCGCTTGGCTTGTAAATGAGCTTAGGATAACTGCGCTTGGCTTGTAAATGAGCTTAGGATAACTGCGCTTGGCTTGTAAATGCAATAAGGTAGGATAACTGTGCTTTTCTTATAAATGTACTAAGATAGGATAAATGTGCCTGGCTTGTAAATGAACTGAGGTAGGATAACTGCTCTTAGCTTGTAGATTTAAGCTTTTATTTAAAAAGTTTACTAGTGGGTAGCGCTGCTACTTAGCGTTAAATATTTCAGTGCACTACCTAGGATTGCTACTAATGTTCTTATTGACTGACTGTACGTTTTTTTTTTTTTTTTTTTGCCGTGGCAACTTCCTCCGCGCTCTAAGACCACAGAACTTTCTCTTGGGTCTTGAAGACGACCGAGGACAGACCAAAACATTTCACAAGTGTGGCTTGTTTGTGAATTGTTCCAGTCACGCTATTGTGACATTCTTACGTTCCATGTACCAAATTCTTTCGTCGTTTTAGATCAAATCTGATTATCTCTCATTCCCCAGACGCTGTAAATTACTCCCTGGAGGTTTCAAGTGATCTAGACGAGAAACACACGTGTACAGGACTTTAGTATCTTTACTGAGACATTTGGATTGCACAAGGAACAAGAAGGATTTAGGAAGGAGAGGGAAAGTAAGTGAACAATATTTCTTAGATAAGGTTAAGAAACTGTTTCATTTGTGGATAGTGTAGCTCAGAGTACAGCTGAGAAGTCGTGGAGATGTAGATATGAGGTGGTCAGTCCCTCAGCCTGGGGAAGTAAGTTTGAGGTGGTCAGTCCCTCAGCCTGGGGAAGTAAGTTTGAGGTAGTCAGTCCCTCAGCCTGGGAAGTAAGTTTGAGGTGGTCAGTCCCTCAGCCTGGGGAAGTAAGTTTGAGGTGGTCAGTCCCTCAGCCTGGGGAAGTAAGTTTGAGGTGGTCAGTCCCTCAGCCTGGGGAAGTAAGTTTGAGGTGGTCAGTCCCTCAGCCTGGGGAAGTAAGTTTGAGGTGGTCAGTCCCTCAGCCTGGGAAGTAAGTTTGAGGTAGTCAGTCCCTCAGCCTGGGAAGTAAGTTTGAGGTGGTCAGTCCCTCAGCCTGGGGAAGTAAGTTTGAGGTGGTCAGTCCCTCAGCCTGGGGAAGTAAGTTTGAGGTGGTCAGTCCCTCAGCCTGGGGAAGTAAGTTTGAGGTAGTCAGTCCCTCAGCCTGGGGAAGTAAGTTTGAGGTAGTCAGTTCCTCAGCCTGGGGAAGTAAGTTTGAGGTAGTCAGTCCCTCAGCCTGGGGAAGTAAGTTTGAGGTGGTCAGTCCCTCAGCCGGGGAAGTAAGTTTGAGGTGGTCAGTCCCTCAGCCTGGGGAAGTAAGTTTGAGGTGGTCAGTCCCTCAGCCTGGGGAAGTAAGTTTGAGGTAGTCAGTCCCTCAGACTGGGGAAGTAAGTTTGAGGTGGTCAGTCCCTCAGCCTGGGAAGTAAGTTTGAGGTAGTCAGTCCCTCAGCCTGGGGAAGTAAGTTTGAGGTGGTCAGTCCCTCAGCCTGGGGAAGTAAGTTTGAGGTAGTCAGTCCCTCAGCCTGGGGAAGTAAGTTTGAGGTAGTCAGTCCCTCAGCCTGGGGAAGTAAGTTTGAGGTGGTCAGTCCCTCAGCCTGGGGAAGTAAGTTTGAGGTAGTCAGTCCCTCAGACTGGGGAAGTAAGTTTGAGGTGGTCAGTCCCTCAGCCTGGGGAAGTAAGTTTGAGGTAGTCAGTCCCTCAGCCTGGGGAAGTAAGTTTGAGGTAGTCAGTCCCTCAGCCTGGGGAAGTAAGTTTGAGGTAGTCAGTCCCTCAGCCATGGTGTGTATTCACCTCAATAGCTTCGATTCATAATAACTTTTGTGTATAACATCGTATATAATTGTGTATAATCATTCGAAAACTTAAAAAAAATAAACACGGGCCCACTCACCACTTTGCATATATGTGAGAAAGTGCCAGGGAATCCAGTGGAATTTTCGTCCTCAATTGTTTTGGAGTTTTACAACTTTCTTGCCCCCTCCTCGCATTTACATAATGGTCTCACTTGATTGTTGTAGGCAAACAGTTTTACCCATTTCTGAAATAGTCTGAATTATTGCCCGCCTGGCTTGTTTAATTAAATTTCTTGAGGTGTCGTGGCCGGGTGTAGCCGGCGCTCTTCTCTAATTAGTCGTGGTGTCGTTTGTGTCGTCGTGCGCGCCTGTGTGCGCGTCTGCGCTTTCATCTTAGTGGCTGTCTTCATGTTTTGTTCCTCTCTTGTTTCCTTTTCATTTCTCTTCTCTTATTTCCACCTTTATCTTATTTCTCTTAATTCCTTCTCTCGTCTTGGCTACCCTTCCCATTTAATAAACTCTTCCTTCTCACCTGCTAAACGGACTTTCTTGTCTCCCAAACTCTCTACTCCTGGGAACTCTCATGTTCTCTGCCTTCCCTGTATTTCCAGTCTTTCTAGTCTCAACAACTCTCCGTTCCTTAGACATCAAACTTATTTTTCGCCAGACTAACACTCTTCGCACTAATCTAGTTCATACCTCCCGCTATAAATTCTCTTGGTGTCTACTGTTTCCTGTTCCTCTTGTCCTCTTCAGTACTTTGGAGAAACTGGCCGTTCTCTTTCTGACAGACTCGGACTCTTTTCTGTCATGTTAGACACCACAGTCATCATATTGACTGGTCTTCTGCTAAAACTGTCTACCCTACTTCTAACTTTTACAGTCGCCGTCTGGTTGAATCCTTTCTTATACACAACTTTCCTTGTATGAATCCTAGTGGCTTGTCTTTGTAGATGCCTTCCTTTCCCATTACATTGTAAAATGCTCCAAACTTCAGAACACACGTGACTTATCCTGATTCTTTTTTCTCCTCCTCTCTACCTCCTCTCCTTTCCTATTTTTCCTTTTTCTTTTTTTGGGTTTCCCTCCTTCTGCCTTGGGTGTTCTGTCCTTCACTTTACCCATTCCCTCCCAACCCCTGTGAGCCCTTAGCTCTCCTGCAGTGCTCCTCTGTCTTGGCCTTTGACTGACAATACTACCACTACTACTTTCTTTAGCTCATATGACTCGCGAAATCATAATGACACGAAGTTCTGGAGTTTTGAGACTCTCTGATCGCGGGTTCTAACCCCACCCGTGGTATGGTTTGGCTCCTACCTTCACTCTTGCCTCCTTTCTATTCTTGTCCACTACCACTACCATCACTACTACTACTACTACCACCACCTGCCTTACCTCTACCACTACACCTCCCCCCTCTGTTGTCCAGTCCCTGCCAGCTGGTCTATATATACTCTGTTTTCTGTTAGTGTGACTTTGCAAATGGTCCAAGTCGGACTGAAACGTTGTCCTAAGCTCGTGTGTCCTATGTGCGGGTTATTTGTGTACCGTTCCAGTCACGGTGTTGTGTCTTTTTGTTCTCTCCTCTCCTCTCTCTTTTATTTCCTCCTCTCTCTATTTCTCTTATTTCCTCCTCTCTTTCATTTCCTGTTCTCTCTTTTCACCCCGCAAAAAGAATCCATTTCTTCACTTCGTCTTTTCTTCAAGAAGAAACCCGACAAATTCGTCAAGCCAGTTCCTGATCAGCCAGGTTGTGGTGCATACGTTGCACTGCGGTCGGCGGGCACCGACAGCCCGAGGAATTAGGCCAGCAACCAGGAGGCTTGGTCTGGGACCGGGCCGCGAGGGTAGCGGTAACCTCGGGAAGCGACCGCAGGTAACCTACAGGTATGCTTCCCACTTCCGTCCATCCATCTCCCACGTGGGTATTACAGGAGAGGGAAGCTGGCACACGACCTTCAGTATTACATAACTGTGTGTGTGCAGTTACATAATGTGTCATGTAATGTGTTTAATGGGTGTGTAAATACCTCATCTACTGTAAGGTGGTTGAGGATAGCCTCATTGTTCACGCTGCCAGCACTAGATAGCACCTCAGTAGCAGTGTGTGTGTGTGTAAATCCTATGACCTTATCCTCTTTCAGTCTTGTACATGGTTTAACTTGTGGGAAGTTGTATTACACTGGTGAAGGGATCTTGATTCAAGGAATTGGAGCTGGTCTCCCTCTTCGTCGTTTCAAACCTAATTTCGAAACATTCCTCAATGCGTTGCATGGTCCCTTCGGTTTTTTTTCCCCTTGCCTTCTCATCCTTCCAATATTACTGCTGACCGTACTTAGTCCAACGTACGAGCCACAACCTGGCTGGTCAAGTACTGACTTTAGGAATCTATCCAGTTTCCTCTCGAAGACAGCCGGGGGTCTATTGGTAATCTCTCCTGTGTATGCTGGGAGGCACTTGAACAGTCTTGTACCCCTGACACTTGTACTCTCGGTGCCCCTGCTTTTTATTGGGAGTATGTTGCACCGTCTGCCAACGATTTTGCTTTCGTATGGGAATGATTTCAGTGTGCAGATTTGGGATCAGTCCTCCTTGGATTTTCCAGGTGTAAATTACGATGTATATTTCTCGTCTGCGTTCCAGGGAGTACTGGTCAAAGGATTTCAAACGTTCACAGTAATTAAAGTGCTTGACTGAACTTTACATGCATTGAAGGTCCCCAGTACATTCTCCAGGTCTGCAGTATCGCCTTCCTTGAAAGAAGCTGTTACAACCTAGAGAGAACAAGTGACTTAAAGAGGATCATCATTGGCTTGGCATCCCTTGTTTTGAAGGTTCTCATTATTCATCCTATCATTTTCCTCGTGGATGTGATGACACTGTTGTGATCCTTGAAGGTGACATTTTAAAACTGGCTACGACACTAGATACGTTAATGCGTACATCAACATCAACAAGGATTGGGTTAGAGAAGGACCTGCCTAGCATGGGCCAATAGGCTTACTGCAGGTGCTCCTCTGTTCCTAGGAGTGCAGTCACAGGATGTGTGTGTGAGAGAGAAGGGGAGGGAGAGAGAGAGAGAGAGAGGCTTCGGGCACAGAGTAGTGATTGACTTTAAGCAGGTTTGCATTGGCTGTGTTCTTAGTTAGAGTAACAAGTGGCGTTCCACAGGGATCGGTCTTTCTGCCTCTCTTCTACTTCTTTCTCTTCTTACTCTTTTACTTGCCCTAGTTTCCCTAATTCACCTCTCGTGTCTTTCGTATTTTCTTTCCTCTTAGTACTTCACCATCCTCTCTTCTCTACCTCTCCTCTTAGACATCTCGGTCCTTCCTCAACCTCTCCTCCTCGTCCTCCTTTACATGGCCTCCTGCACCTGCCCTCTGGCAGTGCCTGAGTGAGGTTTAAGGGTGTTGGGGGAGAGGTTGGGGGATGCTGCCTCCCCTCACTCCTGGACACACTTCCGCCTGAAACAATATTCCCCTCACCTCTTGTGCACGTTTACCCCTCTGGCTCCAGCAACCCCTCTCCATCTCTCGTTTCCCTCACTTTCTCCTCCCTCCCTCTCCCTCCCTCCCTCCTCAACAGAAATAAGTCACTTTGACTTTATTGGATTATTCGTAAGTGATTTACACTTAGGTTACTATGCAAGACATTTGTAAATGTCAATACTTGTGTAAGAAGCCTGAACAAAGTCGTCACTCTCTCTCTCTCTCTCTCTCTCTCTCTCTCTCTCTCTCTCTCTCTCTCTCTCTCTCTCTCTCTCTCTCCCTCTCTCTCTCCCCCTTTTGTCTGTATTTACAACATTTATCTTGTAAATCAAATCTTTAGCTCGATCAGGGCCTGATCAACCAGGTTGTTACTGCTGGCCGCACGTAGTCCAACGTACGAACCACAGCCCGGCTGATCCGGCACCGACTTGAGCCTCCCCGCCCATCTGCCTACTCTGGTTACCTCCCATCCTCCAAATTACTGCGCGACCCCTGTGTGTTTAGCTCTTTCCCCATGAATGATTCGGCTTATTTCACAAACCGTCGCTGTAATGCGACCGGAAGCGATATAGAATTCTTTTGTTGTCTTTTAGAGCTGCCAATCAAAAGTTATTAAATAATTAATGTTTTCGTAAGACTTATTGAATAATTTGTCTTGGTAAAAATTTCTCAATAATTTGCTTTATGAATTATTCAGTGATGTTTTGTAAAGAATTGTTGGATAATTTGTCTTGGTGAGAATTACTGAATAATTTTTGGTGAGAAATGTTGAATAATTTGTTTTGGTGAGAATAATTGAATAATTTGTCTTGGTGAGAATTATTCAGTTTTGTCATGGTAAGAATTATGTAATGTTTTAGTAAAAAATACTCAATAATTGACGTTTGACGAGAATTATTGAATAATTGTTTTGTGAGAAATATTCATATTTTTGGCAAGTATTCAGTGTTTTTTTTTGTTTTGGGGGGGGGGGCGGAATTAATCGAGTAATTGGGGCTTTGACATAAATTATCCAATAATTGTTCAATTTAGTCCGTCGTCTCCGATTATCAACACAATATGTCAACAGAAAGTAAATAATAATAATAATAATAATAATAATAATATAATCCCATCCAGTTTTTTTTGGCTATCAGAATTATTTTGTACACCGCTTAATTGTCTTAGAAGGTAGTGAAGTTACATGGGAGTGTACATTGTAGTATACAGGTATACACGAAGTATACAATAAGGTATACATTGGAGTATACATGTATACAATAAGGTATACATTGTAGTATACATGTATACATTGTAGTATACATGTATACATTGAAGTATACATGTATACATTGAAGTATACATGTATACATTGAAGTATACATTGAAGTATACATGTATACATTGAAGTATACATGTATACATTGAAGTATACATGTATACATTGAAGCATACATGTATACATTGAAGTATACATGTATACATTGAAGCATACATGTATACATTGAAGTATACATGTATACATTGAAGCATGCATGTATACATGATGTTTTCATAACTCCTTGAAAAATCTGCTTCACATTACGTAAATATAAGCTTCGAGTTGCAGCATCTTGGCGATTTAAGTACGCTTCTTGTAAGTACGCTTCTTGTAAGTACGCTTCGTGTAAGTACGCTTCGTGTAAGTACGCTTCGTGTAAGTACGCTTCGTGTAAGTACGCCTCGTGTAAGTACGCTTCGTGTAAGTACGCTTCGTGTAAGTACGCTTCGTGTAAGTACGCTTCGTGTAAGTACGCTTCTTGTAAGTACGCTTCTTGTAAGTACGCTTCTTGTAAGTACGCTTCGTGTAAGTACGCTTCGTGTAAGTACGCTTCGTGTAAGTACGCTTCGTGTAAGTACGCTTCGTGTAAGTACGCCTCGTGTAAGTACGCTTCGTGTAAGTACGCTTCGTGTAAGTACGCTTCGTGTAAGTACGCCTCGTTTAAGTACGGCGTTTAGACACACTTCGTTTAAGCACACTATTTAAGCACGCTTCGTTTAAGCACGCCGCACTTCAAGCACATTTCGCTTAAGTACATTTCGGAGAATCGGGCAAAATTTGCACAGCGACCCAACAAATCAAGCGGAATTACTTGTCATAGCTCCGGATTTAATGTGTGTAATTACCAGCAGATTACTGAATGAATGTGCTGACATGCCTAGAATTTCCCCCGCTCGCGTCCCCCGTAATTGTTGCAATTTTTTTGCAGTGAATAATCACGTTGTGTTTGTTGTTTATCCCTGCAAATTTGCAGTACGGTCGAGAATCGTGTGGCAATTTCCTTCGGTGCGAGGCAAATGACGTTTGATTGCTTCGTATCGATTGTTTGGTGTGGATTGTTTGTTGGGGTGGATTGTTTAGCATGGTTTGGTATGGATTGTTTGGCATTGATTGATATTGAGTGTTTGGTAGGAATTGTTTGTAGTGGATTGTTTAGCATGGATTGTTTGACATGGATTGTTTTGCATGGATTGTTTGGTATGGAGTGTTTATGGATTGTTTGTCGTGGATTGTTTTGCATGGATTGTTTGGTATGGAGTGTTTATGGATTGTTTGTCATGGATTTTTTGGAGTAGATTGTTTGGTATAGTGTTTGATATGGATTGTTTGGCATGGATTGTTTGCCATAGAATTATTTCCATATAATTCTGTAGCTCAAGGAAATATCGTGGTACCATGACTGAAGAACGTACATGGAGGAACACTGCAGAAGACCTACTGGTCCATACTATGCAAGTCTTTCTCAGACCCGATCTTTCCCAACCGCTTTTTTAAAGAATATTTTTGCTGAACATTCTTATGTTCTTAAGTCATGCATAGACACAACATATTTCAAGTGTGAGTATTGGCATCTATAACTTTGACAATTTTATAGTCTAGAATATCTTTCGTGATCTTAAAAAGTGAAAATATTTTTCACAAAAATATAGATTGTTTCTTGTGAAAAGAATTTTTGTTCTTAAACTCTGTACATATGTTGGACAAATGTGTGTGTGTGTGTGTACTCACCTATTTGTGGTTGCAGAGTGTGTGTGTGTGTGTGTGTGTGTGTACTCGCCTATTTGTTTTGGCAGTGTGTGTGTGTGTACTCACCTATTTGTGGTTGCAGTGTGTGTGTGTGTGTGTGTGTGTGTGTGTGTGTGTGGGATTTTGGAGTCACCTTCAGGGAGGTCAGGTGAGGCTTCTGTGTTATGGTCCAAAAATAACATTTATAACATTGTTAATGAATAATGTTAGCTATCTATCGGTAAAAAATTGTTTTGGAAAAGTTAAATTTTTAAGTTGATGGCCTGAAATATTTAATGTAAAATTATCTATGTATTTTCTTTTTTTTCCTCTTATTGGCTGAAGGTCATTGTGTCAGTTTGTTTATGCATTTGCAATTTGTTGTTTTATTGGAGACAGTTTTACTGTTATTTGTGGAATAGTAGGCTTCCTGCAGTGCGCTGTGAGGTGTGTTGCCTGGCCGAGTGAGGTGTGTTGCCTGGCCGAGTGAGGTGTGTTGCCTGGCCGAGTGAGGTGTGTTGCCTGGCCGAGTGAGGTGTGTTGCCTGGCCGAGTGAGGTGTGTTGCTGGCCGAGTGAGGTGTGTTGCCTGAACGAGTGAGGTGTGTTGCCTGGCCGAGTGAGTTTTGACCTCTGAGTGAGGTATCACCTTACTTTGTAACATATAATGTGTGTCTACCTCTTTTCCATATTCCTCTGGAAATATGTGTGTAAGCACATGAAAGAGCTCAGTATTTTTCACTATGGCATTTTTCTTGTGTATGTGCAGTCTTGAATTATTATTATTATTATTATTATTATATATATATATATATATATATATATATATATATATATATATATATATATATATATATATATATATATGTATTCACCCATATGTGGTTGCAGGGGTTGATTCACAGCTCGTGTGTGTTTGTTGACAGTGTGTAGACTAGTTGTGTGTGGGGGGGGGGAGAGAAAGGTGTAGAAGTCAGTGGTAGTAAGACCTAATGCGTGACTCTCCTCTTGTTTTTCAGGTTAGTAATGTGTATGAATTCCTCCCGGGGGTGACGGGAAGCAGGAGATAGTGAGGTGCGAGGTTCCCTGGAGGTCTGGCCTCGCACCGCGCCCTCCACACTAACGCTGAAGAATGGTTTCTGCTGTCTCCTGATGCTGGTTGGACACACTCCACATCTCTCTACCTCACTGTAGGTCCTTTAAGCCACTACTGGAGTGTACTGGTAGTGGGAGCGAGTGCTACTGGTGGAGTTGCTGGTGAGTTCTGGTACACGACCGTGACTCTGGTAATGCTGTGGTCTAGTTAATGCTATGGCTGGTAATTGTGGACTGGAGTCAGTGACACTCTGGGGGCAAACTACACCATGACGATGGTCTATGTGTTGGCGGCGGGGAATGGGTCGTTGAATTGTACTCGGATAGGTGTCTTTGTGGGGGTCGAGTCTCAGCTCCACATCACTGACTGTTTTTTTGTTTTACCTCTTTATCCACCACTGCCTCATTCAAGTCATTCCACTCTTCAGCCATCCCGAGACTAAAGAAATACTTCCTTACATCTCTGGCTCATTTGTGTCTGTAGCCTCCAACTGTGTCTCCACTAGTTCACTCCTCTAAAATCACTCTGTACCTATTTACTCTTATCAGTTCATCTTAAAATTCTTTGTTACAATCTCAGCTCTGTTCTTGTCTTTACTTGGGTTATCAGGTTGTTGTTATCCCCTCCGCGTAGTTCAGTCCTCAGAGTTCTAGTGCTATCCTGGATGCAAACCTTTGAAAAATTTCAAGCATTTTCACGTGTTTGATGAGGTGTTGCCTCCATGTTGGGGCCTCGTAATCAATGATATCTAATATTCCTCATATATAAAGTTTTCAAGGATTCTTTATTGAAGGTCTTGAATGTTAGTTTAGTTTGGTTATCTTGAATATTCCGCACAACACCGTGACTGGAACAATACACAAATAACCCGACGTTTTGGTCCAACTTGGACCATTTATAAATCACACAGTGGGACGTTTTTAATGTTCCAAGTCGAACCGAAACGTTGGCATAAGCTTCTCTCTCCTAAGTGCAGGTTATTTGTGTCGTGTTTTATTTCTGGTGATATGCTTGGTGATATATTCACCCCCAGGTCACTGATATTTGCATCTTCTGTTCCCTCATGCTGTGCTCTGGTGTCTGGTCTGCCGTCACCCCTACTTCTGTTCCCTCATGCTGTGCTCTGGTGTCTGGTCTGCCGTCACCCCTACTTCTGTTCCATCATGCTGTGCTCTGGTGTCTGGTCTGTCTTCACCCCTACTTCTGTTCCATCATGCTGTGCTCTGGTGTCTGGTCTGTCTTCACCCCTACTTCTGTTCCATCATGCTGTGCTCTGGTGTCTGGTCTGTCTTCACCCCTACTTCTGTTCCCTCATACTGTGCTCTGGTGTCTGGTCTGTCTTCACCCCTACTTCTGTTCCCTCATGCTGTGCTCTGGTGTCTGGTCTGCCGTCACCCCTACTTCTGTTCCATCATGCTGTGCTCTGGTGTCTGGTCTGTCTTCACCCCTACTTCTGTTCCATCATGCTGTGCTCTGGTGTCTGGTCTGTCTTCACCCCTACTTCTGTTCCCTCATGCTGTGCTCTGGTGTCTGGTCTGCCTTCACCCCTACTTCTGTTCCATCATGCTGTGCTCTGGTGTCTGGTCTGCGTCACCCTACTTCTGTTCCATCATGCTGTGCTCTGGTGTCTGGTCTGTCTTCACCCCTACTTCTGTTCCATCATGCTGTGCTCTGGTGTCTGGTCTGTCTTCACCCCTACTTCTGTTCCATCATGCTGTGCTCTGGTGTCTGGTCTGCCTTCACCCCTACTTCTGTTCCATCATGCTGTGCTCTGGTGTCTGGTCTGTCTTCACCCCTACTTCTGTTCCATCATGCTGTGCTCTGGTGTCTGGTCTGCCGTCACCCCTACTTCTGTTCCATCATGCTGTGCTCTGGTGTCTGGTCTGCCGTCACCCCTACTTCTGTTCCATCATGCTGTGCTCTGGTGTCTGGTCTGCCGTCACCCCTACTTCTGTTCCATCATGCTGTGCTCTGGTGTCTGGTCTGTCTTCACCCTACTTCTGTTCCATCATGCTGTGCTCTGGTGTCTGGTCTGTCTTCACCCCTACTTCTGTTCCATCATGCTGTGCTCTGGTGTCTGGTCTGTCTTCACCCTATTTCTGTTCCATCATGCTGTGCTCTGGTGTCTGGTCTGCCGTCACCCTACTTCTGTTCCATCATGCTGTGCTCTGGTGTCTGGTCTGCCTTCACCCCTACTTCTGTTCCATCATGCTGTGCTCTGGTGTCTGGTCTGCCGTCACCCCTACTTCTGTTCCATCATGCTGTGCTCTGGTGTCTGGTCTGTCTTCACCCCTACTTCTGTTCCATCATGCTGTGCTCTGGTGTCTGGTCTGTCTTCACCCCTACTTCTGTTCCTCATGCTGTGCTCTGGTGTCTGGTCTGTCTTCACCCCTACTTCTGTTCCATCATGCTGTGCTCTGGTGTCTGGTCTGTCTTCACCCCTACTTCTGTTCCCTCATGCTGTGCTCTGGTGTCTGGTCTGTCTTCACCCCTACTTCTGTTCCATCATGCTGTGCTCTGGTGTCTGGTCTGTCTTCACCCCTACTTCTGTTCCATCATGCTGTGCTCTGGTGTCTGGTCTGTCTTCACCCCTACTTCTGTTCCATCATGCTGTGCTCTGGTGTCTTGTCTGTCTTCACCCCTACTTCTGTTCCATCATGCTGTGCTCTGGTGTCTGGTCTGTCTTCACCCCTACTTCTGTTCCATCATGCTGTGCTCTGGTGTCTGGTCTGTCTTCACCCCTACTTCTGTTCCATCATGCTGTGCTCTGGTGTCTGGTCTGTCTTCACCCCTACTTCTGTTCCATCATGCTGTGCTCTGGTGTCTGGTCTGTCTTCACCCCTACTTCTGTTCCATCATGCTGTGCTCTGGTGTCTGGTCTGCCGTCACCCCTACTTCTGTTCCATCATGCTGTGCTCTGGTGTCTGGTCTGCCTTCACCCCTACTTCTGTTCCATCATGCTGTGCTCTGGTGTCTGGTCTACCTTCACCCCTACTTCTGTTCCCTCATGCTGTGCTCTGGTGTCTGGTCTGTCTTCACCCCTACTTCTGTTCCATCATGCTGTGCTCTGGTGTCTGGTCTGTCTTCACCCCTACTTCTGTTCCATCATGCTGTGCTCTGGTGTCTGGTCTGTTTTCACCCCTACTTCTGTTCCATCATGCTGTGCTCTGGTGTCTGGTCTGTCTTCACCCCTACTTCTGTTCCATCATGCTGTGCTCTGGTGTCTGGTCTGTCTTCACCCCTACTTCTGTTCCATCATGCTGTGCTCTGGTGTCTGGTCTGTCTTCACCCCTACTTCTGTTCCATCATGCTGTGCTCTGGTGTCTGGTCTGTCTTCACCCTCACTTCTGTTCCATCATGCTGTGCTCTGGTGTCTGGTCTGTCTTCACCCCTACTTCTGTTCCATCATGCTGTGCTCTGGTGTCTGGTCTGTCTTCACCCCTACTTCTGTTACATCATGCTGTGCTCTGGTGTCTGGTCTGTCTTCACCCTACTTCTGTTCCATCATGCTGTGCTCTGGTGTCTGGTCTGCCGTCACCCCTACTTCTGTTCCATCATGCTGTGCTCTGGTGTCTGGTCTGCCTTCACCCCTACTTCTGTTCCATCATGCTGTGCTCTGGTGTCTGGTCTGCCTTCACCCCTACTTCTGTTCCCTCATGCTGTGCTCTGGTGTCTGGTCTGTCTTCACCCCTACCTCTGTTCCATCATGCTGTGCTCTGGTGTCTGTTCTGTCTTCACCCCTACCTCTGTTCCATCATGCTGTGCTCTGGTGTCTGGTCTGTCTTCACCCCTACTTCTGTTCCATCATGCTGTGCTCTGGTGTCTGGTCTGTCTTCACCCCTACTTCTGTTCCATCATGCTGTGCTCTGGTGTTTGGTCTGTCTTCACCCCTACTTCTGTTCCCTCATGCTGTGCTCTGGTGTCTGGTCTGTCTTCACCCCTACTTCTGTTCCCTCATGCTGTGCTCTGGTGTATAGTCTGCCTTCACCTGTACTTCTGTTCCTTCATGCTGTGCTCTGGTGTCTGATTTGCCTTCACCTCTATTTCTGTTCTCTCATGCTGTTCTCTGGTGTCTGGTCTTCTGCCTTCACCCCTACTTCTGTTCCCTCATACTGTGCTCAGGTCTCTGGTCTGCCTTCACCCCTACTTCTGTTCCCTCATACTGTGCTCAGGTCTCTGGTCTGTCTTCACCCCTACTTCTGTTCCCTCATACTGTGCTCAGGTCTCTGGTCTGCCTTCACCTCTACTTCGCATGACCTTACATTAATTTGGGTTGATCTTGGAACTCCATTTGTTTGACCACGTCTGTGTCTTGAGGTTTTCCTGGTGTAACACTGTCCTCTCCTGTTCTTATTCTTATTAATTTAACATCGTCTCTTGCGACATGTAGGACTCAATCCTCTCTGGTAGGTCGCTCACGAATATCGGGAACAACTGTTGTCCTAGTTCTGGTCCTTGCGGTAACCCACTCGTTACCCTCTCCTCTTCTGGCATTTAATACTTTACTGTTGCTCTATTCCTTCTGTAATTCAGGTATCCCATAACTCACTAAGGTATTCTGCATTTTAATAACTTGCTTGGTAGGAAAGCACTAACAACTTGCTTGGTTGGAAAAAACTTTTGCCTGTTCCTACAGGCAAAAGTGTCAAGGCCACTAAACTAGGTCAGAGGTCAGGGCCACTAAACTAAGTCAGAGGTCAGGGCCACTAAACTAAGTCAGAGGTCAGGGCCACTAAACTAGGTCAGAGGTCAGGGCCACTAAACTAAGTCAGAGGTCAGGGCCACTAAACTAAGTCAGAGGTCAGGGCCACTAAACTAGGTCAGAGGTCAGGGCCACTAAACTAGGTCAGAGGTCAGGGCCACTAAACTAGGTCAGAGGTCAAGGCCACTAAACTAGGTCAGAGGTCAAGGCCACTAAACAAGGTCAGAGGTCAAGGCCACTAAACTAGGTCAGAGGTCAGAGCTCGACGTTGGTGGCGAATTTAAACGCTGCAGACTGTTGCACAGGTGATCAATAAGTGACGTGAAGGGCAGCACAGGTAGTGGGGACGTGCAGGAGGCACAGGTAGTGGAGACGTGTAACGTGAGGGAAGGCACAGTGAGGTCAGCGTGTCAGGTCGGGAGGACGGGGGTCATCATGCGAGGTCAGGGGTCAGTGTGTTAGGTCAGAGTTGATCTGTGCAATAAACTCTTATGCAGTTGAATATTCTTAAGTAAATATATATATATATATATATATATATATATATATATATATATATATATATATATATATATATATATATTTATATATATATATATATATATATTATATATATATATATATATATATATATATTATATATATATATATTATATATATATATATATTATATATATATATTATATATATATATATATATTATATATATATATATTATATATATATATATATATATATATATATATATATATATATATATATATATATATATATATATATATATATATATATATATATATATATATATATATATATATATATATATAGCAGAAGAAATATAAGGACGAGATTACACTTCACGGTCAACATACAACACCTGAAGCTTTTGTGATGATGCGGGTGAGGTGGTGAAGGACCTCTCACACACCTTATATTCTACCCAATCTTTAACATTTTAACTTGTCGAATTTATCTTAAATTCTTCCCAACTTTTTTTTTTATAAATGAGTGAAATTTGTGTAATTCTAAACTAATAATCATATTAATTTCTAAACTATTTTTTTTTATGAAGATTGATTGTGTTATATTTCTCTCAACCTGGACCTTCTTGATGCAACTTTTTCGGTCTTTTGAAAATAAATTGGAGGGTTAAAATCTCTCACGTAAATAAACACAGCATTAGATTCTTGTCTAATTCTAATGCTATATTTATGTTGTAATAAACTTTATCACATTTTTTTGCAGGGAATCTTATATACACAGCCGTCAGCATTTTTTTTTTTGCAAATTTTTAATAATTTTTTTTTACTGTATTAAGATTTTTAAATACAACTTAAGAATTTTAATATCAAAGTTGTATTTACAAATCTTGAAACAGTAAAAAAAATTTGATTAAAAATTCTCCAAAAAATGCTGACGGCTGTCTATAAGATTCCATGTAAAAATGTCTGGTGCTCAGCAGACGGAGGATCAAGCCTCCACCACGTCTTGCGCTGAATGACACACACGGGTTTAGCGCTTAATGTGAAATTGTTAATTCTCGTTAAAAATAATAACGAATCAGTTTCGTTTGAGAGACGCTACGGGAAGAAGTTGGGTGAACGTCGAAGGAGGGACCCGAACGGCCCCGTGATTGACAGAGCGAGGGTACCTCCAGCAGCGCCCCGTACAGCTGCTGGACAACATAGGCCCCTCAGGTAGGCTCCCAGGTCTATTCACGCCTCCTCGAAAACCATCTTGGTCAACTCAAACCAGAATGTTGAAAAAAACACGGAACGGGTGGGGTTTGAACCCATGGCGAGTGAGTCGTAAAACGTCACTGGCCATGGGTTCAAATCCCACTTGTTCCGTGGTTTGTTTATAATCCCATTATTACGGTTTCGTGAGTCAGTATTTTAAAGTTTTTAAAACCCGTGTGAAACAGTTCGCTATACCGTGGCTGGAAAAAAGTCACACACAACCCCACACTGATAAGAAACTTCAGTCGACGTTTCGGTCCCTCTAGAACCATTGTCAAGTTGCAACTGAGCGAGAACGTGTGGAGAAGGCCAGAAGACAAGTCGAAAATATGAAAAGTAAAGAAACTTGGAAGACAGGTCAAGTGACGTTAATAGTGGCTGTGGTGATGGTAGTAGTAGTAGTTACTAGTAGTAGTAGTAATGATAGAAACAATGGTATTTGAGACAAATTACCACATCAGGGAAGCAAATTCAAATTACTTCAAAGAATTATCGCATCAGTAGCAGTTGGAAGTGTGTGTCGTAGTGACTGTGTGTCGTAGTGACTGTGTCGTAATGACTGTCGTAGTGACTTATGTGGACTATGCTGCCCTCTAGCGGAAAAGAAGACTTGTGTACAGTTCAGTACATTTATTAAAGGAAAGGTTATGCCTATAGTGACATCTTCAGTCCTCAACTGTACATAGTGTCCTCCACACTGTCTCCGGATCACCATATCATTGACAACCTGTTGTAATAGATGGTGAGGTTGTCTCTTGTTACAAGTGATCTGTTCCCTTTACCCCCCTCTTCTTTACTCCCTATCTTTCCTTTCTATTCTTCGCCCTGCTTCTCCTGCCCTCTTCTTCTTTTCCCTTCTGCTCTGTTTCTTCTACCCTTCTACTCTTTCCTCTTCTGCTCCTACCCTTCCACTCTTTCCCATTCTACTCCTACCCTCCTACTCTTTCCCCTTTACTCCTACTCTTCCCCCTTCTGCTTCCCTTTCCCTCTGGTATTTTCCCCTCCCGCTCTTCCCCCTCTCCCCTCCCCTCCTCCAGCCTCACTGGAGTCTCCCTGGAGTGTGAAATGGAGTGGAAATATTTAGTTTCTCCCTCCTGGCTTAGTGAAGGTAACCTGAACTTCTGGGAGGCTGGCACATAATTTTGGAGGAGGAGGGGGAAGGAGGGGAGGGGAGGATTTTTAGCATGGGGGTAGACTAAGGGAGGCTGGGGGGTTGGGTTTATGGTAGAGATGAACCTCATATAAACCTTGGTAAAAGATGCCCACTCCAGCAAACACTAGGACATATTTATTAGGAAACGTTTCGGTCCTGGGACCTTGATCAAGGTCCCAGGACCGAAACGTTTTCTAATATGTCCTGATGTTTGCTCAGGTGTCTTGCTAAACCAGAGGGTCGTCGGGAAACTGATTTATTTATTTAACGGTGGAATAAATGTGGAAGTCAAACGTTTTTTTAGGGAATGTGGGAGGAAGAGGTTTGGAAGGCGAGGAATGAGGTTTGTAAGGCGAGGAATGAGGTTTGGAAGGCGAGGAATGAGGTTTGTAAGGCGAGGAATGAGGTTTGGAAGGCGAGGAATGAGGTTTGTAAGGCGAGGAATGAGGTTTGGAAGGCGAGGAATGAGGTTTGGAAGGCGAGGAATGAGGTTTGGAAGTTGGAGGAACTGCACCTGACCTCTAATGTTGTTATCAGCCTCCTCACGGGTTTAGCGCGTCATTCACTATATTGCAACACCGACAGACACACAATCACACACACACACACACACACACACACACACACACACACACACACACACACACAAGAACATTAATCTCTGTAATTGATAAATGGAGCATAAGATGGAATCAGAAGATCAAGTGATAAAAGTCAGGAAGACCAAGAGAGCGGTAAAGAACCAGAGAGAGAGATGGAAGGGAGGAAGGTATAGGAGAGTCGAGTCAAGAAAATTGAATATTGCGGGCAAAACTGATGACTGATGGAATGGCAAATAGTAAGAGGAAAAGGAGGGGAGGAGGGTGAAGAGGAAAGGAAGGGGTAGGAATATGGAAGAGGGGGAAGTAAAGAGGGAAAAGATGGAGGGGACTGAGGGAGGACGGAAGCTTTCATGTTCTTCCCTTGTTCTACTTTGAAATGATAAGACACCAAGAGAATGATGCACTTTGGTGTACTCAGAGTGTACTCACCCAGGTGTACTCACCTAGGTGTAGTCTCCCAGGTGTACTCTCTCTGCATTTCACATGTTGCATGCATCATTGAAATGTTATCTAATTTCCTTTGCCGTTGCACTGCCTCCGGGTAATTCCTCACCCATTTCTTCCCCGTCTCTTCTCCACGCCAACTTCTACGAGGTGCCACAGTCTTGGCACTGCGTGCTGTCAGAGCTCCTTAGTGGCAGTCTTGTTGAGTTGTTCTTGCAACTCTTTGTCAGCCTCACTCGGTGTGAAAACCACATTCAGTCGTGCTGGTTCATTTTCTACTCGCATACACTTTATTTTCTTTTGTTTACTTACATCCTAGTCCGTGATCTTCATTGATGCTTTAAGGGCTGTACATGTGGGGTCCCGGTTCTCTCGTGTGGGGTTCCAATTCACTCGTATGGGGTCACAGTTCTCTCGTGTGGGGGTCCAAATTCACTCGTGTGGGGTCCCAGTTTACTCATGTGGGGTCCCAGTTTGCTCATGTGGGGTCCCAGTTCGCTCGTGTGGGGTCCCCGTTCTTCTGTGTGGGGTCCCAGTTCTATCATGTGGGGTCTCGGTTTTCTCATATGGGGTCCCAGTTCTCCCATGTGTATGTATGTTTGTTACCAGTTTCAAAAGCCCCCACATCTATCCCTCCCCACACTTCATCCACCTCGTCTCCCCCTATCTATCCCTTTCTCACTATCCTACTCAATCACGTTAAAGCTTAGGGATAGGCGTGTCGGCCCTCATCTTGAGTCAATCACAGGGTAGCCAGGATCCTTAATTGAGGGAAAGCATGGTACACCCTCCCCTCAGCTGTTACCATGACAACAGTGTGTGCACGCCCGTGCGTGTGTGCGTTTGCTTGCGTGTTCCTATTTGTGGTTGGAGGATTGAGTCTCAGCTGCTGGCCCCGCCTCTCCGCTGACCGCGTGAACCCTGGTTATACCTGTTTTTAAAACTATGTATGGATCCTGCCTCTACCACTTTGTTGTCTAGGTCGTTCCACTTTCTGACTGTAAAGCTAAAGCAGTAGTTCCTGACATCCGTGTAACTTGTGTTTTTTTTAGCTTTTTGTACCCTCGTGTACCTGAGTCCCGCCTCTCAAACAGACTCGTCTTGTTCACCCAGTCAGTTTCTTTCAGTATTTTGTACGTCGTAATCATGTCATATCTGGTCTTCTAGTGTCGTATAGTTCAGCTCCTCTAGTCTCTCCTCATAGCTCAGTACCCCTCAGCTCTGGGACCAAATCTTGCAGAAAACCTTTGCACTTTTTTTTCCAGCTTCATTACATGCTTTATCAGATGTGGGTTCCATTCTGGCGCTACATACTCCAAGATGGCCCTGGCAGGTATTTAAGGTCTTGTCTTAATGCTTCTTTTTTTTAAGGGTTTATAAAAGATACCCTTTAATTTTCCAGTATCTTTATTTGTAGACGTTTCGCCATCCAGTGGCTTTATCAATATAAATTCAAGGTATTGTATATCATTCATGTACAACTCAAGAGAAATGATTGGAACAATGCTCACCCGGAGGTCCTTCTTCGGGGAGGTTTGCAGCCTTTGTGTCCCCCCGAGCCTGTACTCCGTTTCTGGTCTTTTATGTTCTTTCCCGATTTTATAACTGCATTTGCTGGGTTCATTTCTAATAGCCACTTGTAAGAGCAATCCTGCAGCTTGTCCAGATACAGTTCTAGTCTTTCCTGGTCTGTTCCATAGTCTGAACATTGTTCCAGACTATGGAACATTGTTCCAGACTATGGAACAGAACTCTTCTCTAGGCTGAGGGACTGACAACCTCAAATCTACGTCTTCAAGGGTGATGGACTGATTACATCGTCTTCACATCTCTACTGATCCTGCCTACTTTCTGTACTCGACTGAAGAAGCCTACTGTGTAGGCGAAACCTTTCGCAATAAAGATGCCCAACTGTTGCCTGTGTATCTTACTTACCAACCTGTCGGTATTGTATACCATTTTGATAATAGGAACATTGTAGGAACACCCGCAGTGTGCTGCTACGCTATATATTTGCATTGTGGGAACACCGCCGCCGCCGCCACCATCGATATTGCTGCTACTACCAAAACTATCACCACTATCACTATCATCATCATTATCAGTAACATCACCACTGTTCCTGCTTTCTCCACCACTATTGCTACCACCACACCACTATTACTATCACTTACTATTACTGCTACTACTACCACTGTTACTGCTGCTGCTACTACCACTACTGCCACAACCATTGCTGCTGCTACTGTTGTTGCTGCTGCTATCTACTACAACATGATACAATTGTTATTACCTACTACAAGCAGCTACAACTATTACTACCTGCTACAACTATTACTACCTACTACAACATGCTACAACTATTACTACCTACTACAATAAGCTACAACTATTACTACCTACAACATGCTGCAACTATTACTACCTGCTACAACAAGCTATAACTATTACTACCTACTACAACATGCTACAACTATTACTACTACCTACTACTAATGTTACTTAAACAACTGTCGTAGTAATAATTTTAATAAATATTCTCAGTTGTCGCTTCAGCTAGCCAGGCACAAGAGAGCTTCTGAAGCAGCTATCAGCTTCTGAAGCAGCTATCAGCTCCTGAAGCAGCTATCAGCTCCCTTGAAAGTGCCATTGAGTCCTAGTTATGGCATCTTTAGCTGCTATCAGGGAAGGCTAACTGCGCCCACCCTGATTAAACTACACCCTTAAATTGTGCCCTGGAATTTATCCCCCACTGGACCAAAATAAATTTAGAAGTACGAAAAATCAGCTGGACTTGGAGAGATTAATCCCAAAAAATCAGCTGGTCTAGAAATTAATCCCTAAAAATCGGCTGGTCTTGGAGAAAATCCCTAAAAATCAGCTGATCTTGGAGAGATTAATCCCAAAAAATCAGCTGGTCTAGAAATTAATCCCTAAAAATCGGCTGGTCTTGGAGAAAATCCCTAAAAATCAGCTGGTCTTGGAGAAGGTAATCCCAAACTTGATCAAAATGATTTTGAAAACAATGAATAATCAGCTGTCCTGATGTGATTAACTTGATTTCGTTGAATAAACATTAAATGAGTTGGTAACTGAACTAGTGGGGGGCGCTGATCCCCGAAAACAACGGTCACGTATCAGGTATCCTGGTATTTTTCAGGCATCCTCAGGTATCATTCAAGTATTCTTCAGGTGTCTAGGTATTAGATATCCTTCAGGTATTCAGAGATCCTTCAGATATCCTTTCAAGTATTTTTCAGGTATCCTTCAAATATCCTTCAGGTATT
The DNA here is from genome assembly GCA_009830355.1 of Cherax destructor. NCBI lineage: Eukaryota > Metazoa > Arthropoda > Malacostraca > Decapoda > Parastacidae > Cherax > Cherax destructor. The sequence goes on from WNWK01005635.1 coordinate 86,698, forward strand.
CTTCAGGTATCCAGGTATTCTTCAGGTACACAGGTATTCTTCATGTGTTCTTCAGGTATCTTTCAGGTATTCAGATATCCTTCAGGTATTCTTCAGGTATCCAGGTATCCTTCAGGTATCCTTTAGGTATTATTAAGGTATCCTTCAGATCTTCAGGTATTTTATGATCTATTTGTAGAATAGATGATAAAACATTTTATGGAGGAGATGTTTCGATCTGTATATAGTTGATCTGAAGAGAGAAATGTCCCAGTATAAGTAGCAACAGTAGCAACAGCAGTAATATCAACAAAAGCAGTAGTATTAGCAAGAGCAACAGTAGTGACAGCAGTAGTATCAACAGAAACAGTAGTAGTATTAGCAAGAGCAACAGTAGCAACAGTAGTATCAACAGAGACAGTAGCTTATTTGTGGTTAAATGTTAGCTTAGGTTACGTAACCCTTTAAAAAAACTAAGTTAAATTAGTTTAATCCAAGTTAGCTTAACCTAGATTAACTTAACCTAAATTAAATTAAACTAAAAATTGTGATTTGGAGAAAATGGTAAACGTTTTGAAATTGACGTTGAGAAAAACGTGAGATCTTGACTTTTTTAAACGAAAATGGGTGAAAAATTAAAGTAATCGCCAAAAAGACACCAAAACGAAAATAATCGCCCCCCCCCCAAACCAAGGTAGTCGCCATCAAAACCAAAATAATCGCTCCCAAGCCAAGGTAATCGCCACCAAAACCAAAATCTCCAAAACCAAGGTAATCGCCAACAAAACCAAAATAATTGCCCTTCAATGGAAGGTTATCTCCAAAACTCGAGTAATCCCCACTAAAGCCAAAAATCATCTTCCACCCTAACCAAAGGTAATCGCCAAAACTAGCGTAATCTGCAAAGTAATCGGGCAGGGCAAGTAACCTTTGGAGGATGCGCGGGTCAGAAGAATGTGATGTATAAAGGAGTATCGTGGAGCACAGACTACCCATTAGTGCAAACCAAGACGCTGTAATGGCCCTGTTACACACGGAGTAAAACTCTAAACTGCCTGGTGGCATGCACTCCCACCTGCATTGCCAGACATGGGGCACTGGGCGTGTCTTGATGCTGCTGGAAGGCAGTTTATTTTAAATAATAATCTTTATTTCTACAAGTACAATGTATACAGACCATAGCTGACATCAATGACATACTACTATATAGAAAGCCCCTTGTTATGCAGAGCATTTCCCGCAAATTTGGTCAGTTTTGTCCCCTGGATGCGACCCACACCAATCGACTAACACCCAGGTACCCATTTTACTGATAGGTGAGCACAAAATAGCAGATATGTTAAGGAAACGTTCTAATGTTTCCACCCGTACCAGGGATCGAACCACGGAACTGTGTGTAAGTTGAGTGCGCTGGCAACCGAGATACGGGACATCCTCTGGGTAGGACACGTGGGCAACTCGTGGGCCGTTTTATTGAGGCAACATTTCGCTCTCCAGGAACTTCGTCGGTATTGGCTTGACATACAACGGTACGGGTGGGGTTGGAACCCATGGCGAGTGTTTGTAATCGTGTTATTGTGATTTCGTGATTCGTGAGGCCTTGACAGAGCTCGTGAGTCGTGAGGGCTTGACAGAGCTCGTGAGTCGTGAGGGCTTTACAGAGCTCGTGAGTCGTGAGAGCTTGACAGAGCTCATGAGTCGTGAGAGCTTGACAGAGCTCGTGAGTCGTGAGGGCTTGACAGAGCTCGTGAGTCGTGAGAGCTTGACAGAGCTCGTGAGTCGTGAGAGCTTGACAGAGCTCGTGAGTCGTGAGGGCTTGACAGAGCTCGTGAGTCGTGAGAGCTTGACAGAGCTCATGAGTCGTGAGAGCTTGACAGAGCTCGTGAGTCGTGAGGGCTTGACAGAGCTCGTGAGTCGTGAGAGCTTGACAGAGCTCATGAGTCGTGAGAGCTTGACAGAGCTCGTGAGTCGTGAGAGCTTGACAGAGCTCCTGGAGACGGAACGTTGCTGCAGTCAAGTGGCAGCTAATGGGACATTTTACCTAAACCCTCACATAGGAAAGAGAAACTTACCACGACGTTTCGGTCCGACTTGGACCATTTACAAAGTCACACTCGGTCAAAGTGGGACCGAAACGTCGTCGTAAGTTTCTCTTTCCTATGTGCGGGTTATTTGTGTATTGTTCCAGTCATGGTATTGTGCCTTAATGTGGCATTTTATTGTGGCAAAACGTTGCCTCTGTAAAATGCCCCAGTTGCAGATGTGTTCATTTACTTAACATTTTGTAGGTAGTTCTACCATTATTACTAATGGTCTCGTAAGACACGTGGCCTTTTAACCTATCTCTGGGAATTCTACCAATGTTGTTATGACATAGGTAATACTTTATCCTATCTCACTTTGACTGGATGTTCTCTACTCAGAGTGAAAGTTAGTTTGTACTCAAGCTTTATGCCTTTGATATATGTATTTTTTTTTTCAGTTGTCTTAAGCCTTTTGAAATCAGTAATTTCACTGATTGTTTTTTTTTGTGGATGTTGGTTATTTTAACCTGGTGTGATTGCATTTGTGTTGAGTGTTTGTGGTCATTGCTTTTATTGTTTTTTTTAATGGTTATGAGCGCTGGGTGACCTCTGTAAATACCAGTGTCTTCTTACAATGTTCTAAAGTGCACATAGATATTATTAGGCACATAAGTACATTTATGTACATTGTTGTCTTGCTCTGCAAAGAAGTGCCTTTGTACCGTACTTCTGGATATGTATCATCCTACATTTCGTCTTACAGTTTTGTGGAAGGTTTAGCAGGAAAGTAAGCGACCCTTCACCAGAGAGTATCTACCCTCAGAGACAGGCACAGTTTTCCCACTAGAGTGTATTGAGGAAACCTGGCCACTCGGGTCCACTCCCAGTCAACTCCTTTCGATAACCTTTTAGCTCCTCCACAGCAGAGCTGCCTGAGAGTGCGCCACCCAGCTTTCTTAAAGAGGCAGAGTAACCTTCAAGACCATCCATTCTGGGACCTTACTCGTACTTAGCAGGGAAGGACCCGAACATGCATGGTTAAGAACTTCAGCTGTCAACGAGTTATAGAAGAACAAATTCAACGAGAACTTACTTTTTTCCTCTGCGTCCATAGCTGAAGGCAAGTCGACAGACTTGCAGTCATCACTCACTTGATCAGCACAGACACTGAAACGCTGATCTTTGGACTCATATTCGTTGGAGAACCCACAACCCAATCAACACACCGTTCTCATTACACGAAACTAATAATTTAGCAACAAAGATTTCAAGGAAGATTACGTACAAGGCATACCCACTCACCAAGGTTCTTGGAAAAACTCAAGAACCCAACATCAGGTTCTCTACCCCCAACAAAGGCTGAGGTTTCATAATTATGCACAAAGAGGACTACAAAAGAATTACGAGTGATCTTCAAGACGCCAACACACACACGAGACAGTCACTCTACCAAAGAGAGAAGGTAAGGGAGAGAGAGAGAGAGAGTTATCAAAACAGTCCTCTTCAATGCCCACAGGATCCTAAAATGTTCATAACCAGATACTTATATGTTGATTACTAGCAAACCCTAAACTGAACAGTGTGCATGATTTCCTCAGTACACATTATGTTAATATCTCAGTGAGACCAATCACTCTGGCATCTACAGCACACTGCACCAACTAACAGGACTACTAGGAAAACTGAGTTCACAGCTCCGAGGTAGAATTAGCAACGCACGCCTCCCGTTCTCGTGACCCACTCGACAAACTGTACACCATCATAAGAAACAAGAAAATGGCTAGTGTAGACGCTCCCACCTGCTTGTGTGTGTCCAAACTAGGGTTGGTGCATTCTGTGTGTAGTTATAATCGGCAGAGAGATACAATAAATCTTCGCCTACCTTGCCAGGACTTAGTCCATCTCGCAGAAGTTAGCCATAGTAGTGAGCCTCTCCACCAGTGCTGTACCCGCCAACTGGTACCTGGAGCCACGGAGAACACTGAGCACGCGTGCGATTATTTGTGGTTACGTGAGCAGAGCTGTGCTGGTGGGGTGCCATCTTCAGTGTTTGTAGTTACAGCAGCAATGACGTGTTGGTGGTGTCCCATCTTCATTGTTTGTAGTTACAACACTCATCTATTTTATCAATCCAAGTCAATCTTGAGTGTCAGTCTTGTGTGCCAGTAAAATCCTATCTGGAATGCCAGTCTAATCCTTTTGCTGCAGGTTTGGAATAGCCAATACCCCTTAGTAATAATTGCTACAGTTCCAATCCCACAGGTTATTTAAATCTCAATTAAGTACCAACTTGTACTTCCCTCTGCATCGATTCCCTATAATTAATTCACGTTGGTTGCATTATCGGATAAAAGTTGAAGTGGAAACTATGTAGTGGGAATGAAAAAGTACAGGGCGCGGGTTCGATACCCGGGAGAGGGAGGGGTTTGGGGTGTGAGATAGCTCTTGTTGCAGTAGGACCTAGAGGCGAGGATGGCTTGTATCCTGTGTTTTGGAGATACCCAGTGTGAGAGTATTCTCTCTGTTCTCCTCTTTCTCGTTCTCTTGCTCCTCCTCCTTCGTCCACTTTCTCCTTTTGACCTTCATCTTTTCTTCCTGTACTCCTTTTCCTCTTGGCTCCTTTCTCCTCTTCATTCTACTCCTTCGCTCGTTTTCATTCTCTTTCCCTTCTCATAGTTATCTTTTTTTACTAATTCTCCCCATTTTCTCATCCTTTCCTCGTCCTCTTACTCATTTCTCCTTTACCTCTTCTGTATTTCTTATTCTCTGATCGCTTATTTCTTAGCGAATTACAAGAGGAGAATGGTGAGTTTTTCACAGGCTTCTTCATTCTCCCAAAGCCTCACCAGGCGGCGCGTAGGTAGAATGTGGAGATGAATTATCAATACGTTCATTAGAATGATTATGACGTGCGTTAGAATGCTCAAGACGTGCGTTAGAATGATCAAGACGTGCGTTAGAATGATCAAGACGTGCGTTAGAATGCTCAAGACGTGCGCTAGAATGATCAAGACGTGCGTTAGAATGATCAACACGTGCGTTAGAATGATCAAGACGTGCGTTAGAATGATCAAGACGTGCGTTAGAATGATCAAGACGTGCGTTAGAATGATCAACACGTGCGTTAGAATGATCAAGACGTGCGTTAGAATGATCAAGACGTGCGTTAGAATGATCAAGACGTGCGTTAGAATGATCAAGACGTGCGTTAGAATGATCAAGACGTGCGTTAGAATGATCAAGACGTGCGTTAGAATGATCAAGACGTGCGTTAGAATGATCAAGACGTGCGTTAGAATGATCAAGACGTGCGTTAGAATGATCAACACGTGCGTTAGAATGATCAACACGTGCGTTAGAAGACTCAAGCCATCAGTTAGTATAATTATAACGTGGGTTAGGAGGATTAAAGCGTAGATTGGTAGAATAGAATGATTAAGGCGATGATGGTATGATCAAGAAACTGGTTAGGATGATAAAAACTCAGATTAGAATGATCAAGATCTGGGTTAGAGTAATCATGACCCAGGTTAGTATGATTATGTCCTGGGTTAGAATGGTCAGTGTGCTCACACACGTTCACACTGCTGCCATACTTGTGCACGTGGATGAAAAGAAATAAGAAAGAACATTACTTTGCAACGTAGGGTAAATTTGAGACGATTATCTTCCTTGCTGTCGGTGGTGCGTCCTCTGGATGAGCCACAGTCTTCATCTCCTCTCCTTAATGTCTTCTTTCCTTAATCTCTTCCTTTCCTATGCGGTCTTCACTGGTAGAGTCGCTTACCGTTAATATTGACCTTTATGTTTACGCTACTTCGAGTTGTCATTGCGCTCACCGCTCGGTCTCACCCTTGGTGCAGTGTTCTGATGTCTTTTTCTTAATTCTAAAGTTTTAGGTAAATGATTCTGAGTATTGAAGCTTGCGTGACGAGTCTCTGTGGTGTGACAGAAAATGTGCAGCTAAGTGATTTTATAGCAGTGTATTTAGGGCTAATGGAGAAGCTCAGAGCATAGTGGCACTCGAAATTCCCTTGGATTTCATTCCTTCCCTGTCGTGTTGTTTAGTCAAGGTTTTATGGTTCTTAATTTCTCCCTGACATCTTCCACGAAGGCCTTCCTTCTCTGTCGTGTTTACCCCAGGCTCTGTTGTTATCTTCTCCCTAGCATCTTCCACGAAAACCTTCCTTCTCTGTCGTGTTGTTTACTCCAGGCTCTGTTGTTATCTTCTCCCTAGCATCTTCCACGAAAACCTTCCTTCTCTGTCGTGTTGTTTTCTCCACATTCTTTTGCTCTTAACTTACTCTACTTTCCCTTTCCCTCCAGCATCTATAATGAAGAGCTTTCTGAACATTTTGTTTGATTGTGCACATATTTGTCATTCCTCGTCCTATCGTACCCCTCGTTCTATGAGGGGCACTTAATCCTCTGTCTTCTTTTTTTTTTGTTATGCAAATATGTCTTCTCTGTTCTCATCTTTATTACAGTCATTTTCGTTGTTTGTGCTTCCTTTCTTACCCTTGCATAGACGTTCCTGTCGGTTATTTTCTGTTCTCCACTATCCTCCTTGTTCTGTTTGCTTTTCATTCTCATTTACTCTACTTTTTCCACTACATTATTTTTCACTCCACAGTCTTGTTTACTCATTCTTCCTGGTTGGTATAAACATGTTTATGGCTTAATTTGCATGTCGTGAACAGTTTCTCCATCTTGTACAATGTCTTGTCTTATCATTTATTGCATAGTGTACTCCATTCTTGAACCCTTTTACCCCTGTATAATCATCTCTAATGTATTCTGTTTCTTTCCCCTACATCTTTCATATCTACGTTCATCCTACGTCACCCTTTACCAGGGGTTAAAAATATAGGTTGGCTTGTAGCGTGTAGAGTGAAGACCAGATGCTGTCATGTTTCACGTACGTGTGTGTGTGTGTGTGTGTGTACTCGCCAGATTTTGGTTGCAGGGAATCGATTCATAGCTCCTGGCCCCTCCTCTTCACTGGTAGCTACTAGGTCCGCTCTCCTATGCCACATATAAACTGAATAATGTAGATCTTATTACTTGTGATTGCGAGAAGGATTTAGGAGTTCTGGTTAGTAGTAATCTGAAGCCAAGACAACAGTGCATAAGTGTTCGCAATAAAGCTAACAGAATCCTTGGCTTCATATCAAGAAGTATAAATAATAGAAGTCCTCAGGTTGTTCTTCAACTCTATATATCTTTGGTTAGACCTCATTTAGATTATGCTGCACAGTTCTGGTCACCATATTACAGAATGGATATAAATGCACTGGAAAACGTACAAAGGAGGATGACAAAGTTGATCCCATGTATCAGAAATCTTCCCTATGAGGATAGACTGAGGGCCTTGAATCTGCACTCTCTAGAAAGGTGTAGAATTAGGGGGGATATGATTGAGGTGTATAAATGGAAAACAGGAATAAATAAAGGGGATGTAAATAGCGTGCTGAAAATATCCAGCCAAGACAGGACTCGCAGCAATGGTTTCAAGTTGGAAAAGTTCAGATTCAGGAAGGATATAGGAAAGCACTGGTTTGGTAATAGAGTTGTGGATGAGTGGAACAAACTCCCGAGTACCGTCATAGAAGCCAAGACGTTGTGTAGTTTTAAAAATAGGTTAGATAAATACATGAGTGGGTGTGGGTGGGTGTGAGTTGGACCTGACTAGCTTGTGCTACTAGGTCAGATGCCATACTAATTCCTTAAGTGGAAGTGACCTGACTACCTGGAGCTTACCTGGTGAGGGTTAACTCCAGGTGGGGTGCGGGTGGGTGTGAGTTGGTCCTGACTAGCTTGTGCTACTAGGTCAGATGCCGTGCTCCTTCCTTAAGTGAATGTAACCTGACCTGGCTGGGTCGGGGCATTGGCTTAAGCCGGTTGGAGACTTGGACCTGCCTCGCATGGGCCAGTAGGCCTGCTGCAGTGTTCCTTCTTTCTTATGTTCTTATGAGCCTTATCATACCTCTTCTTAAAAAGAAACTTATGATGCTGCAGACAGGATTCGAACCTGTGCGGGTAGAGCCCAGTGGATTTGAAGTCCATCTTAACCACGCGGACACTGCAGCTTCTCACCTATGATGTGTGTGTGTGTGTGTTTTAGTCCCCCAATAATATGCACATGAAAGTCCACAGCCCGGCTAATCAGGGACTGACTTGAGAAAATTGTCCACTTTTTTGAAGACAACCAGGGGTCTATAGGTAATCCCCCTTATATATGAAGGGAGGACGTTGAAAAGTCTTGGTCCCTTCACGCTTAGAATTTTTCCCTTAGTGTTCTCATTGCATCCCTGCTTTTCATTGGGAGTATTTTGCACTGTCTGCCAAGCCTCTTTCATTGTGTATGTGCAAATTTGGGGCTAATACTATAAGAATTTACCAAGTGTAGATTATTATACATCTCTTTCGCATACGTTCCAGGGAGTACAGATCGAGGTGCTTTAAACGTTCTCAGTAATTTAGTGAATTTATGCGAGCAGGGAAAGTTCTGTACACATTCTCCAGATCTGCAATTTCTCCTGCTTTGAGCGGAGCTGTTAAAGAGTACTCCGGCCTGGAGAGAACAAGTAACTTTACTATCATTGGTTGGCATCCCTTGTATTGAAGGTTTTAGCTATCTAGCCTGTCCTCTTAATTTCAATTTCTTTCCTGCACAGTGCAAAACAAAATGTAACTGTATTTTCTGTCAACAGTCTCCCTTAGTTCAGAATTGTTTGCAGTATACACTTTTATTTCAAAGTTAATGTTTGTTCCAGCAGCAATCTCTACCGTCAGCCATTAACACCTTCTGTTCTCTGTCTGTCTTTTCTTTAGTGTGATAGTGTGTGTTTGTCTTTGTGTGTGGAAGATTCTCTGTCTGTCTCTCTGTCCCTCTGTCTGTTTGTCTGTCTGTCTGTCTCTCTCTCTCTCTCTCTCTCTCTCTCTCTCTCTCTCTCTCTCTCTCTCTCTCTCTCTCTCTCTCTCTCTCTCTCTCTCTCTCTGCCTTTATAGTGATTGGTTCTCCGTGTGGAACTATGTTGACTCTGGCCTGATATTGTGTGAGTGTTAGTTCAGGGGTAATTGTGTGTGAATGGTTGTATGCGAGGGCACACGCACGCGCGCAAACACACACACACACACACACACACACACACACACACACAAACACACACAGGGGCTATGACTCGACCCCTGCAACCACAAATAGGTGAGTACTCACACACACGCACGCACGAGCACACACACAAAACGTTCTCACTCGAATAGTCATTCCTGGCCCTATATGCAACGTACGTCAGGCCTATCGTAAGAGTATGCAGCACCAGCATGGAACCCACACCTGGAAAAGCATGTTAAGAAACTGGAAAAGCTGCAGAGGTATTGTACGGTATAAGGTCGTGAGATGGTGGTGTCTGGAAGCGACTACAGGTAACTTACAAGTAACATAAAAGTAACTTATAGGAAAGGGGAATTAACTAAGGGAATTTAATGACAATGGGGACAAAAGAACCAGAGGAGACATATGCAAAATACTCGGAGGAATTAATTGGAAAAGGCTGTTTAGAGGCGAGAAACGGGTACTTGAGGGCACAGCTAGAAGTTAGACACGGATGAGTCAAAGGGATGTTCAGTTTCAGAGTGATCTGGGAGTGAAATGGTCTCGATAAAGTGGTGGAGGCAGGCTTCATACAGAATTTTAAGAGCAGGTACGATAGGGCCCACGAGCCTAGGAGGGAGTAAATCTGGTAAGCGGCCAGGAGCTGAGACTCGACTCCTGCATGCACATTTAAGAGAGTACATATTGGTTAGTACTCGCACTCACTCAAAGGTTTGCAACAAGACTAGTCCTACGAGGAGAGGTTAAGGGAGTTCAACCTGACGGTACTAGAGGACAGGAGGACTTGGAGGAAATATGATAACGATGTACAAAATACTGAGAGGAATTGACAGGGTGAACAGAGACAGAATGTTTCAGAGATGGGAAATAGGAACAAGAGGGAACACCTGGAAGTTGGAACCCCAGATGAGTCACAGGGATGTTAGGAAGTATTTCTTCAGCCTTAGAGTTGTCAGGAAGTGGAACAATCTGGAGAGTGATGTAGTGGAGGTAGGCTCCATACATAGCTTTAAGAAGAGGTATGATAAAGCTCTTGAAGCAGGGAATGAATGTAGTGGCGGGCAACGTAGAGGCGGGGTCAGGAGCTGTGAATCGACCGCTGCAACCGAATATAGGTGAGCATAGCGACACACTCGCTTTTTTCTTCATCATTTTCTCTCCTTCCACCTTTCCTTGTATCTCTTGCATCCCTCCCTTTCTTCCATTACATATCTCCCTCTTTCCTTCCTTACATCTCTCCCTCTTTCCTTCCTTACATCTCTCCCTCTTTCCTTCCTTACATATCTCCCTCTTTCCTTCCTTACATCTCTCCCTCTTTCCTTCCTTACATCTCTCCCTCTTTCCTTCCTTACATATCTCCCTCTTTCCTTCCTTACATCTCTCCCTCTTTCCTTCCTTACATCTCTCCCTCTTTCCTTCCTTACATCTCTCCCTCTTTCCTTCCTTATCGCCCTGACAAAAAAAAGGTATATATTCACCTTGAATATCTTGTTAATACAGTTACCCAGCAAGATTGAGCCCTTGCCCCAATTTCTCTCTCCTCTCCCTTCTATCATATCACTATCCTTTCTTTTTACACCCTTCATCTCACTCCCCCTCTACTCCCTCTTCTCCTCCCTCCATCACCTAGATGTACACACTTTCTCGTTTTCTTCCACTTTCTTGGTATTTATGGGTTTTTTCAAGTAGACTACATCCTTCTCTCTCTATTCTCCTCTGGCTTGCACCCTTCTCCACCTCTCCCCAATTCTATTTGCTTCCCCTTACCTGGGGCCTTCGTCTGCCCGGTCATGTGCTGTTGGAAAACTTGGAAATGTCTTTCATGGACACAAACATTGCAAGCTGCTTCCATTTTCCCTTAAACTGCTGAACCCTGAACCCTAACTTTATATATATATATATATATATATATATATATATATATATATATATATATATATATATATATATATATAAACCACGAACGAGTGGTATTGATCAATAACACTGCGACTAGCCAAGGACTCGAACCCATGCTGCTTTGGCCCGCCTCATGGTGAGCGAAAACACATGACGCTCCAACCCACAGGACCACGCAGTCCTACAAGATGACGCACCCAGCCAAGCTAGGTGTTTTACCGTCATCCGAGGACATAGTGGTGTGGACGCCTCTGAGCTAATTTCATTCTACTCCCTGTTTGGTGTACGAGCCCAACGAGCAGTATTTTATATTATTGTAACCACGAACGATTGGTATTGACCAAACATGAAGTATAATGAAATTAGCTCAGAGGCACCCACACTACCGTATGTCCTCGGATGACGGTAAAACACCTAGCTTGGCTGGGTGCGTCATTCTTGTAGGATTGCGTGGTCCTGTGGGTTAGAGCGTCATGTGTTTTCGCTCACCATGAGGCGGGCCAAAGCAGCATGGGTTCAAGTCCTTGGCTAGTCGCAGTGTTGTTATTGATATATATATATATGTTGTGCCGAATAGGTAAAACTTGTTATTTTGGCTTAAATAGCAGCACTCTTCTTGCCTAATAGTTGGATTCTTCCTAATAGTTGGATTAGGGTAAACTAAATTGCGCTTGTTGTAATAAGGTTAGGTAAGTTTTCTAAGGTTCTTTTGGTACAAAATTATTAATTTTTACATTAACATAAACGAAAAAAATATTTCTTTAAACATATAAGAGAAATGAAAGGACTTAATTTTAAGTGAGTTCTTGCTGACTGACCAGTTTGAATGAAAAGATGGGGTGGTAGGGGAAATTGAATATTCAAATGGCTTCAGGAAGAAATCCAAATATTCTTCTTTGAAGCCTTTTTATCCACTTCTCCGAGGCTATGGGTCCCACAATTTGTACCAGAGGTGGACCACATTCCTATATATATATATATATATATATATATATATATATATATATATATATATATATATATATATATATATATATATATATATATATATATATATATATATATAAAGTTTGGGAGTTAGTATGCAGTACTTCGTACGAAACTTTAGCTCGCAGAAAACTAGGTGTTTGGTCCAGAGGCACTGGCTCACTCATGGGTAAGTGCCTGCTGGAGAGGTGGAAAACTAATAATCAGCAGAGTGCCAACGGGTCAGAACAAAGGCTTTAGTAGCTCATTCCTCAGACTACCTTCCCACACACGAACCACACAATCATGACCTGAAGAAGCTACGTACCGAAGGATATCAGCTCTGGTAGAAATGAAAAACAGATTCTCAGAGCTCTGAGAACACGGTATCAAGCACTATGATATCTTCAGATTGAAGATATGTGTAGGGCAGCATATAACGTTGACCAGATTGAGTACCACGGTGACTGCCAGAATCAGGCTGACATCACCAGTGTGGTGGACGATTGCTCCTGGCCCCTCTTACTGTCGTATTGTTACGAGTGCATGATATATATATATATATATATATATATATATATATATATATATCATAGAATACCTATAGGTATTTACGATATATTGTGTGATTCCACATTGCGTTTTTTATATAATTTTTTTTTTTGCGGGGATTGCGATGTTCGTTACTGGTTTGCGAATTTCCATGGATTCTACGTATATTTCGCGGGGTTGAGTGGGATGGCCGATTTAAATTGCTCTCGCTCTTTCACCATTTTTCATGGCCCCTGCTATTAATTTTTAGATTTTGCATGGACCATCTTTTTTTTTTTTTTTTGCATTCTTGAATATTTTGTCGTCGGTTTTAAAGCTGGTGTTGTGTTCTCTCTCTCTCTCTCTCTCTCTCTCTCTCTCTCTCTCTCTCTCTCTCTCTCTCCTCTCTCTCTCTCTCTTTTCCTCTCTCTTTCCCTCTCTCTCTCTCCTCTCTCTTTCCTCTCTCTCTCTTTCCTCTCTCTCTCCTCTCTCCTCTCTCTCTCCTCTCTCTCCTCTCTCTTTCCTCTCTCTCTTTCCCCTCTCTCTTTCCCCTCTCTCTTTCCCCTCTCTCTTTCCCCTCTCTTTCCCTCTCTTTCCCCTCTCTCTTTCCTCTCTCTTTCCTCTCTCTCTCAGAACGGGAAGAAACACATCCAGAACAGGAAACACAGTGTTGCTAAGCTCCAGGACGGTAAGAAACAATGTTGTTAAGCTCCAGGACGGTAAGAAACACAGTGTTGTTAAGCTCTAGGACGGTAAGAAACACAGTGTTGTTACGCTCCAGGACGGTAAGAAGCAATGTTGTTAAGCTCCAGGACGGTAAGAAACAATGTTGTTAAGCTCCAGGACGGTAAGAAACACAGTGTTGTTAAGCTCCAGGACGGTAAGAAACACAGTGTTGTTAGGCTCCAGGACGGTAAGAAACAATGTTGTTAAGCTCCAGGACGGTAAGAAACACAGTGTTGTTAAGCTCCAGGACGGTAAGAAACACAGTGTTGTTAAGCTCCAGGACGGTAAGAAGCAATGTTGTTAAGCTCCAGGACGGTAAGAAACACAGTGTTGTTAGGCTCCAGGACGGTAAGAAACACAGTGTTGCTAAGCTCCAGGACGGTAAGAAACAGTGTTGTTAAGCTCCAGGACGGTAAGAAACACAGTGTTGTTAAGCTCCAGGACGGTAAGAAACACAATGTTGTTAAGCTCCAGGACGGTAAGAAACACAGTGTTGTTAAGCTCCAGGACGGTAAGAAACACAATGTTGTTAAGCTCCAGGACGGTAAGAAGCAATGTTGTTAAGCTCCAGGACGGTAAGAAACACAGTGTTGTTAAGCTCCAGGTCGGTAAGAAGCAATGTTGTTAAGCTCCAGGACGGTAAGAAACAGTGTTGCTAAGCTCCAGGACGGTAAGAAGCAATGTTGTTAAGCTCCAGGACGGTAAGAAACACAGTGTTGCTAAGCTCCAGGACGGGAAGAAACACATCAAAGTATTTACTTGCTTTGATGTCCTTTACACGCGGTTACCATGGTTACCAGGGAGCAGGAGAGAGGACAGTAAACAAACCTCACCCTTCCCTCACTTTTCCCCCTCCCTCTTCCCCCTACCCCCTCTTCCTTTCTCATTCAAAATCTTTCTCTTCCCTATCCTATCTTATCTTCTCGAACGCCCTTCGTTCTCTCCCCATGAACCTTATTCTCACGTATTTATTCCCTCTTTTTTTCTTCTTTTGTTTATCTTCCTGTTCTACAGTGTCCTATTCGTCTCTGATGGTCCCTCCCTCCCCATTCGTCTCTGATGGTCCCTCCCTCCCCATTCGTCTCTGATGGTCCCTCCCTCCCTCCCACCTCCTCCTCACCTTAACCCAAACTGGTCTCTCCTATTTCAGTTCACTGCTTCTCTAACATAACCCTTTTTTTACTGTCTGTTAGAGATGGCAATTCCCAAGTGATAGTAACTCCAGCTCTGCCGGAAGGATACCTTTCTAGCTGGCGTAGCTTAATGGGATATTTGACGATCACCAGGAGTTGCTTGTGGGGGTCACGGCCTCCGTGACCCGGTTCCAGATTAGGCCGGCTGGTTGGTGGCTTGATTAATGTGGCTGTTAGTGTTCTCTGCCCGCAGGCCAATCTATGCACCACAACCCGGCTGATCAGAATCTGTCGAGTTCCCTAGACAGCCAGTTTTTTGTTAGTGATTCCCTCTTATGCTTGAAAGGAGGGTGTTGAAGAGTCGTGGTAGGTTAGGAGGTATCCTGTACCGTTAATCAAGCCTTTTAATAATAAATAATAATTATAATAGTAATCTTTATTTCTACAAGTACATGTACAAGGTATACAGTCCTAGTTGACATCAATGACATACTACTATATAGAAAGCCGCTTGTTATGCAGAGCATTTCCTGCAAATTAGGTCAATTTTGTCCCAGGATGCGACCCACACCAGTCGACTAACACCCAGGTACTCATTTTACTGATGGGTGAACAGGGACAGCATGTGGCTTAAGGAAACGCGTCCTAATGTTTCTAACCGTACCGGGGATCGACCCCTGAACCTTAGTGTGTGAGCCGAGTGTGCTAGCAATCGAGCTACAGGACACCTCTTGTGCTCGTAAGCAGTAATTTGTGTGTGTAGGTTTGGGACCAATCCCTCCAGTATCATCCAGGTGTAAATTATAATGTTTCTTTCTAAGGAGCAGAGTTCTAAGGACTTCAAGCACTCCCAGTAATTTAGGTGCTTGACTGAGTTTATAAAAGTCGTGAAGGTTCTCTGTATATTTTCCAGGTCAGCAATTTCGCCTGCCTTGAAGGGGGGGATATTCCAGCCTAGAGAGGAGTGACCTGAAGAGAAACCATTCCACGGGCGGGGTTAGAACCCGCGATCAGAGAGTGATAAAACTCCAGACCGACGCGCTAGCAACTGGACCAGCTGACTACAACAAGATTCGTCCAGCTAGTTGGACGAATCTTGTTGTAGCCAGCTGGCCCATTGGTTACCGCGTCGGTCTGGAGTTTTATCACTCTCTGATAGCGGATTCAAGCCCCGCCCGTGGTATGGTTTGTTTGCAATCATGTCATTTCGATTTCGTGAGTCAGTGACCTGAAGAGTATCATCATTGGTTTGGCATCTGTTGTTTTGAAGGTTCTAGTTATCCAACCTTCAGCCTGTATGTTCGCTCTTTCTTCTATGTATGCCAACTAAATACAAATTCTAGTATCATCAACAAAAGATGATACAGATTTATGTCTGTGTCAGAAATGAGAATGAGAAGTGGGCCACGTACCATGCCTTGTCCCCGACACAACCTTTCACTATAGCAGCACCTGATTTCGCTATTTACTATCACTTTTTGGGTTCTATTTGTTGGTAAATAAGTTAAATATCCATTTACTCACCTTCCCAGTTATTCCTTTTGTACGGATTTTGGGTGCAATTACCCAATGGTCTCACTTGTCAAAGGTTTTTGCAAAGTCACTGTATACTACATCTGCATTTTGCTTGTCTTTAATCACATCCAAGACCATGTAGTGGTTCAGCAGTTGCAAAAGGCATGAGGAACCTGATCTGAACGTATGTTGACCTGGATTGTGGAACTGTTGAAATTACATTTAACTGGTAATCTTGCTTCTTAAAATATTTTCAAAGATCTTGATAATGTGGGATGTTAGGGCATTGGTCTATAGATTTTTGCAGTTGCTCTACTATCACCTTTGTGGAGTGGGGCAATGTCAGTGATTTTTCAGTGACTGTGGGATGACTCCAGTATCTAGGCTTCTTCTCCATAGCATATTTAAGGCACGTCATAAAGGTTTCTTAAAATTCTTGATGAATATCAAGTTCCGAGAATGGACCTGGGGCAGAGTGCATGGGCATGCAATCAGTGGCTTCTTCCAAGTCAAGTGGGTTTAAAGTTATATCAGAGATTAAGATGTCTGCAGTATTTTGTCTGATTCATGAACTCGTTTGGATAGTCAGTCTTAAAGACGACGAATGGCTCACTGACCAATTAATCATACTGGGACTTAAATGCTTCAGTCATTTCTTTGTTGTCATCATTGTATTCCCCATCTTTAATCAAAGGCTCAATGCTAGATGTTTTTGACCCGGATTTTGTTTCTCTATTTAATTCATGGATTTTAGATTTGTCTTTTATGGACTATATGATGTATTGCAGTTCATCGGTTTTTATTATTCTCGTCAATGTTACTTTTTATTCTGCAGAGTCGCTGCGTCACTCCCTACTGAAGTCTCCCAACTCAGATTGAATCTTTAATGGAATACTTGGCTGTATCCCAATGGCCCTACTGAAGTCTCCCAGTTCAGATTGAGCTTTTAATGGAATACTCGACTGTATCCTAATGTCCCTACTGAAGTCTCCCAGTTCAGACTGACAGATTTCAACACTGTGACCCATCCTGTGTGATAAAATGTAACAGGGAAACATAGCTAGCTTATGTTCTTATTGTCTATCATATAGAACATATAGAACGATTAACAGTATCCTTCAGGTGTTCCACAATGTAACTCACAATCTCTCTTGTCTCTCTCTCTCCCACGAGCTGTTAAGTAGAAAAACAGAACAGTGCCGGTAGGCCTACTCTTCCACCGTCCAATAGGCCTAGAGGCCTCATCCCTCTTAAACATAATACCCCTCTCATTCCAAACACCTTTTGGCACCCCTCTCATCTCTTGATGTGCCTCTCATCCCCTTCCCCCAACACCATTGTCATTGTCACCTGACTCATCACAGACCCCTCCCTGATAATCCATCCCCCTAATATCCCCTCTCACCCATGGTAGTCCATTCTTCTCTTCCCCCTTCCCTGGCACCCCACACTCCCAGACACAAGCGGAGACTTTTCATTTCCTTCGGTTGGTGTTATTCCCTGCAGGACGGGGTCCTTCAGGGCAATAGTTTGAGCAACTTCTTTTATAGTAGTCATGGATGGTGTGGCCAGTGTTGTCCCTGGTGGTGTCAAGGCGTCATTGTATGTGGATGATCTTGGATGGTGTTAATGTCGTACCGAATAGGTAAAACTGGTCATTTAGCAAGAACTCATTTAAAATTAAGTCCTTTCTAAAATTTTCTCTTATACCTTTAAAGATATATTTTTTTTATTTATGTTAATGTAAAAAATTATAATTTTGTACCAAACGAATCTTAGAAAACTTACCTAATCTTATTATAACAAGGGCAATTTAATTTAGCGTAATCCAGCTAAGTATATTTTAGATAATTTCACACTAATTTAATAATAAACAAACACAATTAAATATATTTCTTTTCGTTAAGTTCAGAATAATTTTTGCGAAATTATTGCATACACAAATTTTCGCTTACCTTAATTGGCAAGAAGAGCGTTGATTAAGCCAAAATCGCAAGTTTTACCTATTCGGCACGACGTTATCATTGTTGACTCTGATGGTGTCAATGCATCATTGTATGTGGATGATCTTGGATGGTGTGGTCAGTGTTGACCCTGATGGTGTCAAGGCCTCATTGTATGTGGATGATCTTGGATGGTGTGGACAGTGTTGACCCTGATGGTGTCAAGGCCTCATTGTATGTGCACGATGCTGGATGGTGTGGACAGTGTTGACCCTGATGGTGTCAAGGCCTCATTGTATGTGGACGAACCTGGATGGTGTGGTCAGTGTTGACCCTGATGGTGTCAAGGCCTCATTGTATGTGGATGATCTTGGATGGTGTGGTCAGTGTTGACCCTGATGGTGTCAAGGCCTCATTGTATGTGGACGAACCTGGATGGTGTGGTCAGTGTTGACCCTGATGGTGTCAAGGCCTCATTGTATGTGGATGATGTTGCAGTGTACTGCACGGCCTCTACTTATGGTGTGACCTGTCAGAGACTCCAGGTGACCTCTCAACAGCACCAGGAAGTGGGCCGATTCTTAGTGCTACTGATTTTCCACTCTGAAGACGGTGACTGTTCGTTTTACCTGATCACGAGCTCATTCTACTTCCCTAGTGCTACTCTATGATGTGGTCCTTTCCGGTAAGCAATAGGTAGCGTTTGTTTTTGTTTGTTTTTTGATGGGGATGATCTTCAATCGCCAGCCTGGCGTGGCCCTCTCATATTAAGAAACACAAAATGTGCTCTCTCATTGTACGTAGGAGTGGATCTTCAGACAGTGCCTCACCTGTATACGGCCTTGTGCCAATCCATGGCTGCTAGATCGTCTACTCTGCCAGCTGTTGCCTGCTCTGTTTGTCTTGTTCCTCAGCTTAGATAAGTTCTTACACTGATGAGTCTCTATGTTGGGTCTGGTGAGCTTACCCCGGCGATGAGTCTGTGCTACCCATTACGGTTTTGCCTTCCACTTGGCATCCCGTCTTATGTTTTGATCTCAGTAGGGTGAGGAGGGAAGCCATTTGCTCGTATGAAACATTCTGCAACATTGTTTTCGGACCATGACCTTGTGGTTATCTATGCTGGTGAACTTGGCTGATTTCTTAGAGCATAATTTTGTTCATGTTTCAAAGGTAAAGATAATTTTCTGATGGTTCAAAGAACAAAGATGGTGTTGGCTTTGCGGTGATCACTGGTGAGGAGGTGCTCCTGTCCCCTCATCTTCCGTAGCTGGTGGAGTGCAGCTAACTGTGCTGCATAGTTGAACACTGCCCACGGCATAGGCCTCTTTGCCTACATCTTGATTCAACGAAATCGTAATAACAAGATTTCAAACCAAACAGGGTACGGGTGGTGTTAGAACCCATGGCGAGTGAGTCGTAACTCTCCAGGCCTGTGCGTAAACCACTGGACCAACTAGCCCAGTGGCTTAACGCATCTTGTTTTCATAATTACCGAGGTGCCTGTAGGGACATCGAGGAACTTTTAGGAGAGTCTTTTGATACTAACAATTTTATGGGATCTTAAACTGATGTTGGTTGTTGTTACTTGGTGTATTAGTTGTCTTGAGTGTTTTATTATTCCTAGTAGTTGTGTTGTTTTATTATTGCTAGTAGTTGTGTTGATTTTATTGTTGCTGGTAGTTGTGTTGTTTTATTCTTGCTAGTAGTTGTGTTGTTTAATTCTTGCTAGTAGTTGTGTTGAGTGTCTTATCCTTGCTAGTTAATTTTATTGTTTGTGTTGTATTTACTATTTTTTATCGTCTAAGAGTGTTGAATGACTTATTAGGTTAATGTTCTCTTCAAGAGGGAGTTGGACAGGCACCTTAAGTCAGTTCCTGATCAGCCGGGCTGTGGTTCGTACGTTGGACCACGTGCTGCCAGCAGTAACAGCATGGTTGATCAGGCCCTGATCCACCAGGAGGCCTGATCAAGGACTGGGCCGCGGGGGCGTTGACCCCCAGAACACCCTTAGGGTATAATCCAGGTAGGTAGATACTGATGATTCACTCACCCCTTGACACACCCCAAACACACACCTGCTCCAATCGCCATTTTTCACCCCATAACACCCCTTTCACCCCCTTAACATTACTCCCACCCCTAACGTTCTCACCCCCTAACATTCCTCCCACCCTTAACATTCCCCTCACCCCCTAACCACCTAACATTCCCCTCACCCCAGTCCTTTCCCCACCCACACCCAAAACCAACACCCATACACCCCCTCCTCTCCCCCTCCCTTACCCTCCCTCTCTTCAGCGTCGGTTAGAGATGCGCAAATCAATAACAGCTGACGACGTCAGGGCTGCTTTTGGACGATGTCAGGACCTCATTTATACGTGAGGGCCGCTTTAGGACGTCACGGGCTTATTTATATCCTCTGGGCGACGTCACGGGCTTATTTATACCCTCTGGGCGACGTCACGGCTCGTTTTACGTCAGTGCCTCTTTTTTAGACGTCAGGGTTGCTTTCGGGGGACGTCAGAACTGTTTCCAGAAGTCAGAATTGGTTCTAGACGTCAGAGTTGCTTCTAGACGTCAGTTACTTCTGGATGCAGGAGCTACTTCCAGACGTCAGAGCTGTTTCTAGACGTCAAAGCTAATTTTGGACTACGTCAGAACACATTTTTAATGATTTTCAGAGTTGCTCTTCAACCACGACACGACCACTTTTGAACCACGACGCGACCACTTTTGAACCACGACACGACCACTTTTGAACCACGACGCGACCACTTTTGAACCACGACACGACCACTTTTGAACCACGACACGACCACTTTTGAACCACGACACGACCACTTTTGAACCACGACACGACCACTTTTGAACCACGACACGACCACTTTTGAACCACGACACGACCACTTTTGAACCACGACACGACCACTTTTGAACCACGACACGACCACTTTTGAACCACGACACGACCACTTTTGAACCACGACACGACACTTTTGAACCACGACACGACACTTTTGAACCACGACACGACACTTTTGAACCACGACGATGTCAGTGTTTTTAACGATGTCACTCTTATATGACGTATGGTTTGCTTTTGGGTGAGTTCAAGACTTTTTGTTTTTGACGATGGCCGGGCAGCGTTGCAAGACCCGAGTGAATTTACTAATTTGGTGGAAAAGCATGACCTATACAATGCAATTCATCCTTAATTCGGTTGGTAGCGAACTCAGCTCACATTGAGGTCCGTGGTTCGATCCCCGGTACGGCTGGAAACATTGGAGCCTGTTTCCTTAAGAGACCTGCTGTCCCTGTTCACCTAACAGCAAGTAGGTACCTGGGTGTTAGCCGACTGGTGTGGGTCGTATCCTGGGGACAAGTTTAACCTAAGTTGCCTGAATGCTCTGCATAACCAGGGGCTTTCTATATAGTATGTCATTGATGTCAGCTATGGTCTGTATATGTTGTATCATGTACTTGTAGAAATAATAATTATTATTCTTATTGTTATTATGCCTAACACAATTAGTTGATTATTAAACAATCGCAGAGTCTTTGGAAGAGAGTCAAACGCAGATGTAGTCTACATGGCATTTGTAAAGGCATTTCAGAATTGACCATTGATTAATGCCCCATAAATTGAGGTAAGTAGGCACAAATAACCTGCACATAGAAGAGAGAAGCTACCCACGACGTTTCGGTCCGACTAGGACCATTTACAGTCACACTAACACAAAAAGTGAGGACGCCATTATGTATAGGCGAGGGGAACGAGGACGGGACCAAGAGAGGAAGATAGAGAGACAACCAGGACTTCTGTCAGACGTTAGGTGTTCAACACACCTCCAAAGAATCTTCCGAGTCGTTCTGGCACTCGGGCTGCGACCTGAGTACCAGGAATGGCTCAGTTGGAGTTGAGAGAGTCACCGTGCCCTTGTCGTAGGGATGTAAACGGTACCACACTTGTACCAACTCTCGTCACTCCTTCGGGAGCCACTGCAGGTCACTACATGCAGAAGACCCGGGCCAGAACCCGTCCTGGCAAACCTATATGAACATGAAGAAAAATAAGTAGTGGTAATGCTGGTAGTAGTAGTGGTAATGCTGGTAGTAGTAGTGGTAATGCTGGTAGTAGTAGCGTTAATGCTGGTAGTAGTAGCGGTAGTGGTAATGCAGGTAGTAGAAGTAGTAATGGTAATGCTGGTTGTAGTAGTGGTAGTGGTAATGCTGGTAGTGGTAGTGGTAATGCTGGTAGTAGTAGTGGTAATGTTGGTAGTAGAAGTAGTAATGGTGATGCTGGTAGTAGTAGTGGTAGTGGTAATGCTGGTAGTAGTAGTGGTAGTGGTAATGCTGGTAGTAGTAGTGGTAGTGATGATGATAGTAGTGGTAGTGGTAATACTGGTAGTAGTAGTGGTAGTGGTAATGCTGATAGTGGTAGTGGTAATGCTGGTAGTAGTAGTGATAATGCTGGTAGTGATAGTGGTTATGCTGGTAGTAGTAGTGGTAGTGATGATACTGGTAATAGTAGTGGTAATGCTGGTAGTACTAGTGGTAGTGGTAATGCTGTTAGTAGTAGTGGTAATGCTGGTAGTGGTGATGCTGGTAGTAGTAGTGGTAGTGGTGATGCTGGTAGTGGTAATGCTTGTAGTGGTAATGCTGGTAGTAATAGTGGTAATGCTGGTAGTAGTAGTGGTAGTGGTGATGCTGGTAGTGGTAATGCTTGTAGTGGTAATGCTGGTAGTAATAGTGGTAATGCTGGTAGTAGTAGTGGTAATGCTGGTAGTAGTAGTGGTAGTGGTGATGCTGGTAGTGGTAATGCTTGTAGTGGTAATGCTGGTAGTAGTAGTGGTAATGCTGGTAGTGGTAGTGGTGATGCTGGTAGTGGTAGGTCAGTAGGCATATGATCAGAAATGTAAAAAAAATTAAAATAAATTATTCCCACCAACGGACAACGAATAGTACTAGTAAAAAAAAAAATAGACTTAGCAAAGTAGGAAGGTGAGTACCCTAAGGCAGGTTCCTGGTGCCTCTAGTTTTCGTCTTCGCGGCTGACATACATCATAACACTGACCGCTGTTTCGCATCATCCTTCCAGAGTATACCGAAATGACGCGCACGCGCATGGAAGTTGAAAAACCCAAATGGGTCACAGTTATGAATATGACAACAGTATGCAACACCGACAGGTTGATAAGACACATTGTGCAACAGTTAGGTATCTTTATTCTGAAATGTTTCGCCTGCACAGTAGGCTTCTTCAGTCGAGTACTTGACTGAAGAAGCCTACTGTGTAGGCGATACGTTTCGGAATAAAGATAACTAATTGTTGCAAATGTGGCTTACTTTTCGAATCACAGTTATGTTAGGAAATATTTATTGAGCCTTAGCCAAGGTGGTGGAGCGGTAGAGGAAGGATCCATACATAGCTTTAAAAAGAGGTATGATGCCGCTCTGGAAGCAAGTGAAGAGCGAATCCAGTAGCGAGCAGCGAAGAGGCGGGTCCAAGAGCTGAGACGCCACCCATGCAACCACATGTAGGCGAGTGAACACACACACACACATATACATAGTTTTAAGACGAGGTATGATAAAGCTCATGGAGCAGGGAGAGCAGAGACCCAGTAGCGGACAGCGAAGAGGCGGGGGCCAGGAGCTGAGTCTCGACCCCTGCAACCACAATTAGGTGAGTACACACTGGGCAGGGTCCATACATAGCTTTAAGAAGTATGATAAAGCTCATGGAGCAGGGAGAGAGTGGACCTAGTAGCTACCAGTGAAGAGGCGGGGCCAGGAGCTTTGAATCGACCCCTGCAACCACAATTAGGTGAGTACACACACACAACGGTGGTGGGCGTGGAGGAAGTGTTGTTTCAGGTGATAAGTCGACGGACCAATCAGCAGACAATTGCCAGTAGTTGGGATTGACTCCAGACCCTAGGTGAGAGGATGGGGGAGAGAGGGAGAGGAAGGAGGAGGAGGAAAGAGGTAGGGTGACGAAGGAGAATGAAGGTGATGAAAGAGGGAATTAAATGGGAGAAGAGAGGGAAAGAAAGGGCGCATCAGGAGAGTGGAAGGGGGAACAGGAGTCAGGAAAAAATAATACAAGAAGGAAAGTGGGGGGGGGGTGAAGATGGAGGGGAAAAGAGAAAAGGCAAAGAAGGAAAAGCAAGGATAAAATGATGAAAAGAGGATTTGGAGGGAAGGAGAAAGAAAGAGGGAATAGACAAGGGAATGAAAAAAAAGTGGGAATAGACAAAGAAAGAAAAAAAAGGGAAGAGATAGGAGGGGTGAAGACAGGTCATTTATTGATAAAAAACTAGATTAGTATAATCAGTGTTGTTAAGTAAAAGGACACAAGTGCAATTAATGCGACATAATACTGTGGCAACGTTTCGCTCTCCAGGAGCTTTGTCAAGCCGTAATGGATTGACAAAGCTCCTGGAGAGCGAAACGTTGTAACAATAAAATGTCACACTAGTTGCTCTCGTGTCCTTTAACTTAACATATAGTTGGTAATTCCACCAACATTACGACGACGTTTCGGTCCGACTTGGACCATTTACAAAGTCACACTGACAAAAGATAGTGAGTGAGCCTGTTTATATAGACCTACATGATAAATATGACACATATGCAACAGTTAGGGATCTTTATTCCGAAACGTTTCGCCCACACAATAGGCTTCTTCAGTCGGGTACAGAGGAAATTTGCAGAAGTAGTAGAGATGTGAAGACTATGTAATCAGTCCATCACCCTTGAAGACGTAGTTTTGAGGTGGTCAGTCCCTCAACCTGGAGAAGAGTTCAGCTCCATGGAGTTGAACTCTCGCAACTCTCTACAGAATACTGTAGTTTGTAGACAGCTGCTACTACGTTACAATAGTTTATAGGCAGCTGTCACCCCTTTAAGTGGGTTTCGATCCCCTGTAAGTGGGTTTCGATCCCCTGTAAGTGGGTTTCGATCCCCTGTAAGTGGGTTTCGATCCCCTGTAAGTGGGTTTCGATCCCCTGTAAGTGGGTTTCGATCCTGAAGTGGGTTTCGATCCTGTAAGTGGGTTTCGATCCCTGTAAGTGGGTTTCGATCCCCTGTAAGTGGGTTTCGATCCCCTGTAAGTGGGTTTCGATCCCCTGTAAGTGGGTTTCGATCCCCTGTAAGTGGGTTTCGATCCCCTGTAAGTGGGTTTCGATCCCCTGTAAGTGAGTTTCGATCCCCTGTAAGTGGGTTTCGATCCCCTGTAAGTGAGTTTCGATCCCTGTAAGTGGGTTTCGATCCCCTGTAAGTGGCTTTCGATCCCCTGTAAGTGGGTTTCGATCCCCTGTAAGTACGTTTCGATCCCTGTAATTTGGTTTCGATCCCCTGTAAGTGGCTTTCGATCCCCTGTAAGTATCTTTCGATCCCCTGTAAGTATCTTTCGATCCCCTGTAAGTGGCTTTCGATCCCCTGTAAGTGGGTTTCGATCCCATGTAAGTGGCTTTCGATCCCCTGTAAGTGGGTTTCGATTTCTCGTAAGTGGGATTCGATTCCTTGTGGTTGCGAGCATATTTCCCCCAATCATACATAACTTATCATACACAAGTAACTTATCATACGAGTGTGTGTTCCCCTGACATATAATTTTTCAGTATCTGGTGTACTAGTGATAGGGTCGGATTATATGCAATTATATTAGCATGTTAATGTATGATTGCCGGGATGATTATACGTCCGTATGATTGCAGTGATGATTATACGTATGCGTTTGTAAATGCTAGGCAAGTACGTTCTGATAATGTTACTCGCGTGTGTAAGTGCATTTACATGTTGATGGGGATTCAGAGTTATGTCAGCGTGTAAATGACCTGAGCGTAGGTGTGCAAAATGACCCGAGTGTAGGTGTGTAAATGACCTTAGTGTAGGTGTATAAATAACCCGATTGTAGGTGTGTAAATAACCCAAGTGTAGGTTTGTAAATGCCACGAGTGTAGGTGTGTAAATGCCACGAGTGTAGGTGTGTAAATAACACGAATGTAGGCGTGTAAATGCCATGTATAGGCTTGTAAATAACCAGAGTATAGGCATGTAAATCACCTCATTTAAAACTCTTCAATAATATTTCAGTAATATAGTTAAATATGTTTGTTCAATACATGTTATTACCTTGACACACTGACGTCCACTTTTCTCAGCGCATTCATGGGGCGCACAAGGGTGCGCAGTTATATGTAACAGCACTGCGTTAGAGGAGAATATTTGAGCTGGAATATTTCTTTGATGAGATTATTCCTAAACTGAAATATTCGTGGATTTTAATGCGGATATTCCAGAGTGTCAGTATACCAAAGCTAAGTCTTTGATAGTAGTATTTCTAGGAAGAAATATTCCTTAAGACGAGTATTCCAAGACGAGACGTCCAATACCAGGGGGGGATATCAGGAGGGAGATATTCCCTAAGCGAGGATACCCTCAGCACGGGAAATATTCGCAGATAGAGAGGTAGTCGTCCAATACCGGAGGGTATATCAGGAGGGAGATATTCCCAAACGAGGATATCCTCAGTACAGGGAATATTCGCAGATAGAGAGGTGGTATTCCCGTCCCCTCTCTGAGTTTGGAGCAACTCCATTCCGAGCAGGATAGCTGGAGGTCCCGTATTGCACGGTATGCACCCAGTCAATTGCTGGCAGCCCATTGAGTTCGTCTCGTTCCAGCGAAGCCTCTCTCAAACCTCGAGGGTTCGTGGACTTAAACCTTCCACCGGAATTGCTGGGGTTTGTGTGCAAGTTTGGCAACGGCTTAGGTTGAAGCTGCGTATTGTTTTGAAGTGTGGGCGCGCGTGTGTGTATGTAAATATATATATATATATATATATATATATATATATATATATATATATATATATATATATATATATATATATATATATATAATTATATATATATAATATATTATATAATAATCACAGGGAGTTGAATGATAGGTCTAGGCCTTTCGTGTTGTAATCAACACATCAGGAGCTTGCAGTGTTGCAGAAACAGAGTAGGAAATCCATGCAGATTCGTTCAGGGAGAGAGAGTCGTTTCCCTAAACGAATCTGCCTGGATTTCCTACTCTATTTATGCAATATTGCAAGCTCCTGGTGTGTTAATTGCAACACGAAAGACCTAGAACTATCATTCAACTTCCCCTGTTGTTATTTTGCATCTTTTCTCGCACATTCGCGATTATTTGTGAGTTAGTTATCATTTTGTCCTAGGCATATGTCGATTAGACACTAGGCCCGTTGTATATACGTGCGTGTGTGTATGTGCGCGTGCGTGCGTGTACAACACACACGAGAGGGAAGGCAGTGATTTCATAACTTAAGCAGGGAGGAATAACTTTTGGTAGGAGTAAGGAAGAGTCGAAAGTCAATATAGGGGAAGTACGTGAATCGGTGGGTAAAATGGAAAGGGATAATGCAGTTGGACAGATGCCATTAATATTGACATGTTAAAAACAGGTAGGAATATGGTTTGGAGTGGTTGGTGTAATTATTCAATATATCCATAAAGGGAATTATGCATGCATAGTTTGTGTGTATAACTGGGAAAGGAAAGGAGAAGTGTATGATCTACAGGGGGATAAGCCTGTGTAAACCGGGTGTAGTGTACTGTAGAATTATTGAAGGATTTATAGTTAAGACAGAAAGTAGGATTACGGTGGAACAAGGAGGGTATGAAGAGCTTGTATACACACAGTATCTACACTGAAGTCTGCAGGTAAACAATACTTAGATAAGAGTAAGGAGCCGTCTGTCACATTTATGTATTTAGAAGATATATGACAAGGTGGATAGGGGAGCAATGTGGCAAATGTTGCAAATGTAGAGAATAGGTGGTAGGTTCCTTAAAACGGTGTGTCGGAGAGGGGAATTATTTTCCAGTAAAAGTAGACCTTAGACAGGGATGTGTGATATCACCATGGCTGTCTAACATGATACGAAGTGGGAGTTGTCACAGTCTTTCATTGCAACTTCATTGTGTCCTGTCTCACTCCCCGCTTCCTTTTCACTTCACTCCTACTCACTACTGTGTATTTGTTCACCCTCCCTTACCAGGTTTATCTGTTTGTGACTTGATAAAGCCCACAGCGTGGGGGAACGTTGTCAATAAAGGTCCCACATACCTGTGTATTCTCTTCCCTTACCATCGTGTCTTGGCTTTGTTTTGCCAGCCAGTTTCCAGAGTTCTCCCGGGATCTCGAGTATGGTCCAGGGTTTAACGCCCACGCGGCCCAGTCCCAGACCAGGCCTCTCAGCGGATGGCCTGGTCACCCAGGCTGTTGGTGCTAGCCACACGAAATCCACAGCTAGGCAGATTAGAAATTGACCTGAGGAACGTATCAAGTTCCTTCTTAAGTACAACTAGGAGTCTGTTGATAATTTCCCTTATGGGTGGAGGGCGCCAAAAAATCTTAAGTCTCTTTACTGATATCTCTACTTTTCAACAGGGTATTTTTCACCCTCTGCCAACCCTCTTGCTTTCGTAGGGAGCGATTTCTGTGTACAGATTTGGGACTAGTCCCTTCAGAATTTTCCTGGTATAAATTACGTTGAATCTTTCTCGCCTACATTCCAGAGAGTACAAGTTGAGGGACTTCAAGCATTCTTAACACTCTAAAGGCTTGACTGAGCTTATATTGGCAGTGAAGGTTCTCTGGAGATGTGCAGTTTCGACTGCTTTAAAAATGGCTGTAAGACTACAGTAATATTCCCGTCTAGAGAGAACAAATGAATAAAAAGAGGATCATCATTTGCTTAACAACTCTTGTTGTGAAGGTTCTGGTTATCCGTCCCATAATTTTCCTCGTGGTTATGATAACACTTGTGATCCTTGCAAGTGAGAACCTCTGCAAATTACCACCTTAGTTTTTCGCTCTTTTGGCTGGTTGAGTTTGTTTTATTTTAACTTCCTAAATTTTTAAATAGAGTAGCTGAAATTTGTTCTTGTTGATCATCATATTGTATTCTGTTGCCTCACTGAAAGACTTGGCTTGCATCACCTTGGTGATCTACTGTCTTCCTTAGTTGTCGCGTTCATGCAAACTCTATAGTGTCCTCTGCTTAAGATGCTACGTTGCTTTGATTTAACGTCACTGTCTGATATGAGGACGAGAAAGAGAATTGGTGTAGCTATCTTTTTTTTCTTTAGTTTTGTGTGTGATTACATATACGCTTTTTTCAGTTTGTATCCCAGTCTTGTGTAAATTAACATCGACTCCAGGCTGAGGGACTGATTACCTCAAACTCCTTCTGAACTTCACCTTTCTACTTTGTATTGGACCGATGATGCCACTGTGTGGCGAAACGTTAGCACAATAAAGATACCCAAGTGTTGCACATGTGTCTGATTTTATCAGCTTGTTGGTTCTCTGTACCATTTATCTACAAACTAATGTAGCCAGTGCATCCTAACCTCACCTATCCTAACCTAACCCATCTCAATCCAGTGAATCATAGCCCATCTCGGTTGGTAGCGCACTCAGCTCACACACTGAGGTCCGTGGTTCGATCTCCGGCACGGGTGGAAATATTAGGACGTGTTTCCTTAAGACACCTGCTGTCCATGTTCACCTACCAGCAAGTAGGTACCTGGGTGTTTGTTGACTGGTGTGAGTCGCATCCTGGGGGTACAAAATTAACTAGGGGCTTTCCATATAGTATGTCATTGATGTCAGCTATGGTCTCTCTAAGTTGTATCATATACTTGTAGAAATAAAGATTATTATTATTTATATTAACTTTAGCCTAACCTAACTCAGACTTATCTGTGTTGTGGGGTTCTTTTCATAGATTTGGTAATATTAACAGACGATGAGCTTGGGTTTTGGTAGCGTTTAATGAGGCGTTGGATATATGGGAGCTGAGAGCCTATGCCTGTGTCCGTCTGTCCTGCACTCAGTCTCGATGGTAACTGAACACAGGCCCCCTGGCGCTGAGGCATTCAAAAAGGGAGGCCTATCATTGGTATGGGTCACATGGGCAGAGGTTGGAATATACTTGTAGAAATAAAGATTATTATTATTTATATTAACTTTAGCCTAACCTAACCTAACTCAGACTTACCCAGACCAACGTAACCTAACTTAATATACATTCGTAACCTTTGTAACTGTACACTAAGCGTTAAGAAATTAACGTTGGGAAGCTGGTAAGAAAATCATGTAGTAAAATGAGTTGGTGGTGCCAGACCTGACATGAGTGAAGTGCCAGGAAGACCTCTCTCTCTCTCTCTCTCTCTTCTCTCTCTCTCTCTCTCTCTCCTCTTCTCTCTCTCTCTCTCTTCTCTCTCTCTTCTCTCTCTTCTCTCTCTCTCTCTCTCTCTCTCTCTCTCTCCTCTCTCCTCTTCTCTCTCTCTCTCTCTCTCTCTCTCTCTCTCTCTCTCTCTCTCTCTCTCTCTGCCTCCCCCTGGCACCATTGTATGCAGGCAGTGCAGTTGCAATGCAAGAGTGGCCACGAGTGTGTTGCAGGTGATAGGTGGAAAGCGGCGAGAAAGGGTGGAACGGGATGGAAAAGTTTAATGTGGGTTGCGTGTGAGAGTAAAGTTGTGACCGAGTGTGAAATTTGCTTGAATGGGTAGAAAATCGGAGCGAGTGGGGTTAGGAA